>JANAVB010042418.1:1491456-1673956 GCA_029216955.1 Iris pallida
CTTATTTACTTATAGAACTGTTAGTACATTTAGTCTTATCTTGCTATTTCTAGAACAACTTACTGCACTCTATCTCAAGCGTAGGATGGACGTGACTCGGCCCGGCCCAATAATTTGGGTAGCGAGTCGTGACAATTAATCACGGCCAAGCAATGAGTACGGTATGATACTTTAACTAACTAGGGTTATCACAAACCTAGTTACTAACAAGATGCAATGAGAAGTTCCGTTAGTCACAAGCCCTGCAGCTATCCAGTTATCCTTCCGTAGGTTGAGAGTTATATTAGGTGGATAGATCGCCCAGGAGACAAATGTATCCCATGGTGACTTAGGGGTGCAACACATGGCAGTGTGCTGGAAATGCACCCTATTCGACGACATGCTACAAATCTAATTAAAGCGCCCAGATAACGGGATTTTCTATGACTGGAAAATCTTTTTATGAACTACTTGATCAATCTAGTCATTAACCTAGTCAGATTCAGTATAAATTCCTGACCGTGGTAACCAGGGATGTAAGTCCTAGACATGATACAAGACGAGACTGGTAGCTTACACAAGCACATTCAAGAATAATCACCCACGGTGTCAAGACGAGTTATTAATCAGCATGTCAAGATAGCCTTCGTAACAACATTCAAGATTACATGTTAGGTTACTTATCAAGATTACTTATCATGTTAAGAGTGCGTCACAATGGACCACCATCAAGAATTATTATGTCAAGTTACTTGTCAAGAGTGTACCACGACGGGTCACTATCAAGAGTTATCATGTAAAGGTTACTTGTAAAGAGTGCGCCACGACGGGCTACTATCATGTTCTATCCTTACATTATCATGAATGAGAGAAACTTGCATAAAATAGCTAGTAACATATTCTTGAAGACAAAAAAAAGATACAACTTTCACGTTGGAAGTTGGGAGAGATATTGACAACAAATCAGCCTAATAGGACATAAAACAACCAAAATAGACACTATATCTCCATAAAACCTTCAATGTAAGTCCAATTTGGACTTCCATAGGTTTAAATAGGATAGAATGAAATTCTCTACAACATGGAACAATTAAAACTTGAAAATAATAAAGTTTGATAGATCAAAACCCAAGAAATCCGAAAATACAACAAAAGCTGAGTCTCTACATGCGCCTCAAAAGCCATGCACCCTCCAGACTTACTCCTAATCTTAAGTAACAGAATCTAGGTCTCTACATGCATCTCAAAAGCCATGCGCTTGGACTTGCCTATGACTCCTCAAAGTCATGTACCAAGTCACCCCATACGCCTGATCCTAGGCGCATCCTGATGTGAAGCCTTGCATGGGCCTCAAAAGCTATGTACCCGGACTCGCTTCTGATCCTTAAAGAGAGCAGCTCAGTCCTCTCCATGTGTCTGATCCTAGTTGCATCAAGACAGATCACGCTCCCTCTAATCTGAGATCTTTGAAGCCATAGACATGCGCCACGTGTCTTTTAACTCAGTTTTGCTCAAGAATGGGTGCTAACCACCTAAGATCTCAATAATAACCAAATCCTCGCAACTGACACATGTCAGCTCCACCGCAGCCCATTGCAGCAGTTCAAATAGATTCGAGGAACATCATCTATGCGCCTCCGCCAGCATCAACCACGTGGTGTTCCCACATCCAGGCGCATCCTACATATGCACATAGAGACAGCTCAGCCTGCTGTCTATAAATAGAACGACCATTCCTTCAAGACATATAGAGATATATCCACAGATCATATCCAGAGATCAGGAGAGACATGTCATATCTTTTTCACCTCAAAATGCTCCGGCATCCAGAGCAACCCAGATCTTCAGAGAATACAAGATCGTCTTCAGATCATCAACGGAGTCAACGCATTACCACTCGCTCCACCAACACAGTTTCCAGATAAAAACCAAAGTTTACTCAAAGGACTACATCTAAGTCCTATATTGTATACTGTTCTGTTTGTAATCAAAATACAAAAGTTGCAATCAAAAACCTTTTGTCCCTTTTTTCGATGACAAACAAGCTGGAGACTCTGCTGGAGAATAGCTTCTCCTCCAACGAGAAGGTTGTGTTGCAATCTGACGACATCAAGCTGGGCTCCTACTAAAAAATACTTATGGTACGCCTCGATCAACAGAAGTATGAGAAGTTCATCTCTGAAGGCAGCATAAGTCCTTCGAAGCGGCTGCCAAAGCCGAAGAAGACTCGTCGAGTCTGGGTCCACAAGGGCGATGCGCCTAGCACCATCGCTGACGGGGATGCGCCACTGCAGCTGACCCTTTCTGCTAACATTTTCAGCAACTAAGATGAACCCACTTGTGCAGCACATCTGTCAGGAAAATGCGGTGTTGACAGCATTCCCTAACTATCTTCTTCCAAGTCAAAGAAGATGCGCCAACGGAGCAGAGGCATAGCCAATCTCCAGCACATAAACTCTAGTACACAGGAGAAAACATCTGTCTTTGACAGTCTCACTCGCTGTCATGACAAGGCAGAATTAGATTCTGAGTACTATGTGCCTTCGCGGGTTAGTACAAAGAAATCCAAGGCACGTGCTACGCCAACAGCGAACCAGAAGCATGTGCTCAAAATCATACACGTTGTTGATGAAAAGATGTACAAGGTTGACTCAGGCTCATTTGCATCAGACAGGAGCCGACCTTCAACGTCCCTATCCCGCTTGTGCGCATCTATTGAATTTTAAACCAAGTCAGGCAGGGCAAAATCTGCGACGTTGAACCCATGCTCCCACTTTGGTGGTGCACATGACGTGGGTTCAACTTGCAATAAATGTTGTTCTTCCACAATGATCTGGGCGTATCTCATGTGCATGAACTAGATCAGGGGGCACAACATTCACATGACCACCCCGGCGCTTGTCCTTGCCATGTGCCTGAAGGGGGTATGAAAGTGGAACTCTCCCATCATGATTTACGTAATGTGATCACTCATAAACGCAGATCAGGAGAGCTGACCAATAAGCATGATGCGCCCCTCACATGGCAGACTTGTGCCATGGTCACATTTCAACTGCTGTTGTTGCAAGACAGTAGCTCTACCACAAAGGCAATCCATATTTCAATAACTGTAATCTATGGCACCAATCTGACATTGCCTCGATAAGAGAGTGCCAATTGAAGATGAAGAGGAAGCTAAGATCGCTTCCTGCCATGTTGTCACCAACTACCACTCATCCGGAAGAAAGACAACTGCCAACTCCTCGACCTCTACAAGGTCATCCAAGAGTCAATCGAGGAAGAACAAGACAATAATCCCATCCTCAGGGGTATTCGAAAGCACCCGGGCAAGGAAGAAGTCTCTGGCTGAAGCAGTAGCTGAGGGTAGTCAAATTCCTAATAATCCTCATTTTGAAGACGAGTGAGTCCCCTAAAGAAATGACCTCGACGTAGTTGGGGGTAGCCAGTACGAGGCCTCGGAAGAAGAGGCCCTTCCACAGAAAAGTGAGGTCGAAAGTGAGGCTTCAACAGATCCATACACTTCCACCAATGTCATGACATCTTACAAGACAGGGGTGGTGATGAAGGAAAATCAGACACTCCAGCTCCGGACATCGTGTAATGCATAGACACTTTGGAAGGGGGCCTCAAAACCCTTTCTGCCTCTATGCAGACCGTGACTCAAGCAGCGTTCGAGATTCAGACCACTCTAGCAAGGGCACCTATCTTCACCAGTCCTGATCCAGGGACCAATGTGGAATCAAGTATACCCCTTCAACTGATATCTTCGGGTGGAGATCATCACGTCGTACCCCAGACATCGGCTCCTTCCAATATCCAAGTTCAGCCTCTACCACCTTCACCTGCTTCCAACTCTATAAAAGATCTGGTCGAGATGATTAGAGACCTGTGTGAGCGCTTCGAGGCTCAAAATAGGCAGAAGGAGCGTCATAAGATGGAAATCCCACAACCTTACCCCCTCGAGTGGAACAAGGTGGTCTACCCTTCCAAGTATAAACCACAAACACTGATGCCATACGATGGAAAGGATTCTCTTTGCCGGTACCTGACATACTTCCAGTCTCAGACGGGGCATCTCCCGAAAGAAGACGCCCTACTCACGAGCCTGTTTATTGGGGCATTAAAAGGAGTCACCTGCGACTGGTACTGAAGTCTCCCTGATAACTCTATATCATCATTCGATGACTTGACACGCCTCTTCCTTGATCGGTTCTACGACGGTGGAAAAGACATGACCATATCGTCTCTCATAGAAGTCCGTCAGACGGAGAAGGAAACTGTCTGAACCTTCATCGAGCATTTCCGACAAGCATGCCTAAGGTTACCTCCGGGTATGCCAGAACATGCACTCATTAACTCCTGCAGCATGAACATGATCCCTGCGATCAAACTCTGGCTCAACTCCGCTCCGCCTCCTGATTGGAGTTCATTGATTATCGAAGCCGAGGCCGCTGAAAAGAAGGCACGTAATGCTCGCCTTCTGGGGGTTAACTTTTCCGCCTTCGATGACAAAGGGAAGCGGCCTACTACCAGCAATAGTGGGTGTAAGGCAAAAGAGAAACAAGCATTGACTGTCAATGCTTCAAGAAGTACATAGGTCCTCGCTCAGAAGCCTCCACCTGTATCGAGACCAAAGATGGTCTACTCCTTCAATGATGAGGATAACTTACAACTCTTCGAGATGCTAAAACAGAGCGACAAAATCAAGTTGCCTGATCCAAAGTATCCTGATGAGGTGGGCAAAGTCGACGACCCGAGGTACTGTCACTACTATCGGTTCGTTGGACATACAACTCAAGACTGCTATATCCTTAAAGACTACATATAGCGCATGATCAATACGAATGTCATTTCAGTCGATTACGAGGAGAAGACAGTCTCAACCAATATGGTATCGCTCCAGTTCGGCACCTTGCCGCCTATCATAGCTCGAGATGGTGTTGTCCCCATCCCGAAGGTGACAATGGAGGTGGTCAACCTTCCGCCAGCTCGTGACAACGCGAGTGGACTAGTTTCACTCACCATGCCTCGGGGTGAGATCATGTAGGTTCATCCAGATCTCACTCCGGAACTTACTCAGCCGGGGGTACGTTCTACCTCTAAGGCCAAAGTCAAGAAGATCAAGTCTTGCCGAATGGTGAATACTTCCCCTAAGGAGGCACTTTCTGTACAAACGCTTTCACAGCAGAACGTTCAACCAGAGGAGGCCCCTGCCGAAGTGGCACCTCCCGTCACCTCATCGGCTGCTCCAAGAGAGGGTCCCTCCCAATGTCACTACCACTTTTCTAGCTTGAGGGTATTTTGGTCATTTTCAAAATTTTAGAATTTAATTTGAATTATTATTATTATTTATAATTAATGTGATTTTTAAGTGATTTTTAGAATAATTGATTTTGGTGTTTTAGTGACTTTGACGACATTATTCCTGGACCTGCCGATCAGCAAGGCGGAGCACCTCCCGTAGACCAGCAGCAACCAGAAGATCAGACCCAGCATTCAGGAGCAGCCTCCCGAGTCATGCCTACCGGGGATCCCGAGCCAACAGTTCAGCCCGTCTAGCCTGCAGAGCCCGATGATGGCACCTTGGTGGGACTCATCAGGACATTGTTAGCTTCCCAAGACCGGCGAGGAGATGCCTTGCATCAGGCATTGGCATATTCTCTAGGCAGAGGTGGACATCATAGAAACAGTACAGCGAACAGTTTCAAGCGCCTGAACCCTCCATTCTTCGATGGCAGCGAAGATGCTATCGCTGCTGATGCGTGGCTTCAGGATACAGAGGTGATATTGGAGGCAGCGAAGACTCCAGAGAACGAGAAGGTGGCCGTGGTGCGCCTGCAGTTATTGGATCTTGCCCGTAGCTGGTGGATGACGCAGGCCGTTGGACTAGTGGCACCTATTGCTTGGACAGTATTCCGTGAGAGATTTTAGACCAAGTACTTCGATGCTGTAGCTCGGTACGATCTATAGACCAAGTTCACCAATTTAAAGCAGATAGGCAGGACGGCCGATGGGTATGCGACCGAGTTTTCCAGGCTTAGTCGATTTGCTCCCACCTTGGTGGCGACCGAGTTTGACAGAGCCCAGCGGTTCCAGCAGGGTCTCCGCCTTGCTGATTTTTAGAATAATTAATTTTGGTGTTTTAGTGGCAAACCTAGGTCATGACTAAACTTAAGTTAGTGAGGTTTAGCTCATTGGACTTAATTTGGGAAAATTAGGAGCTAGATTGATTAAGTAATGGCTTGTGAAATCACAAGTCATTTTATGACTAATAGGCTTAATGGCCCATAGGCACACACCCCTTGAACCAAACCCTAACCCTAAAAATCTGGTTAGCCATAGTGTGTTCCCCCTCCCCTATTTATATCCCCTTGAAATTAGGGTTGCCTCTTTAGGAAACATTGCCATTTGGAAGAGGTGAGTCCCCATCTTTGTAAATTCTTAGAAAATCTATTTCTGCTCCAAATTCCTTCAAACAAATTGCAATAGGACCTAATATTAGTATTTTTGCTGTTGTTGATGAGTATTTATAGGAAATATACAATTTGAGGAAGTTTGGTGGCTTGTGAAACTCTTTCCATTTGAGAATTTTAACCCATTGTTCACCTATAGGTATAATCCCTTCTATTATATTTAATTTTTGTTAAAATTTATTTCTAGGATGTCCTAACCCTAACCTAACAGTAGGATAGGCTAACCCTAGATTTTTGACCCATTTCGTATCCGTATCGGACACGTACCAGTGTGGTTAGGATGGTGTTCGACGAAATGCCTTAAAGGGCATTTCGATTGATTTTACGAATTGTATTTGAATAGGAAAATCCATTTTAGTCTCGCTTATGCATTTCTTGGACACTGAGCATGTTTTCGTGTCAGGTTGAGCCGACATGAGCGCGTGGACACGCGGTCGCGCATGCGTGCACACTGGCAGATTTCTCCCCTGCTACTCGTACACGTTTTCTCTGTGCACAGAGGGTTTCAACCCTCAAAATTTGACATGTGAGTCGTGTCCACGACTGACATGAGATCCCTAGAGTTTTGGGAACTCTCGTGTCGTATCGGATACGGATTCGTGTCTGCACATGTGGTACACTGTACTGTTCAGTGTACAGTGTGGTGTTCTGTGTTTTAATGGATTTAAATAGTTCTAAATTGTGTTTTAAATTGTTAAATAGATCCTAAATATTATGTATATTATGTGTTAGATTCAGTTTCCATGTTAGTTTAGGTTTTTGTTTAGAATATTGATTTCGAGCTTGTGTTTTTGGGTTTTCACTGATACACAACTGATACTGATATTTCAAATTCCCCAAACTGTTGAATCCCAGATTCTTGTGTTTTCTTCACTGTCTAAATAGACCAACATATTAATGTTCATGCCTAGTTTCATAGTTCACTCAAATATAGGCTTTTGGTAGTGAGTTTGAGGTTTTTGAATATGAGATTGGGTTTCTTTCATTGGCTTATTAAACTGGAGTTTTGAATGATTCTTTTCTTCATTAACCTGAAATGTGCACTGTTACTTTGATTTCTTCTTTTGGATTTGGCATATAACTGAGTTTCATTGTAAACTAAAAGTTTATGTGTGTAGAAAACCTGAGTCCCCTTACTGATTCATTAAATGTTTATTGCTTCTTATAAACCTGAGATATACATTGTTGCATTGATTCCCTCACAATTTCGAAAACCTGAGTTGGTGTTCATGATAACCTGAGTATGTATTTACTGTGAACTGATTTATGGAATGTTTTTTCTTCTTAAAACTAATATGGGATGTTGGCCAAATGCATGGTTTCACATATGTATAAAACTGAGAATAGCTTTTAATCAATACCTGGACTGTTTTTTCTGATTCTTTCATCCTATTTCACTATTGTTCTTCCCTTAAAAACCTGGGATGTTTTCCTATCAATTGAAAACCTGAGTTTTCCTTGTATTAGATTACAATATTGTCATTTCTTCAAAACTGATATGGTGTGCTTTAAACTGTGTTGAGATTCAATATTAACCTGAAAAATAGGATGGTGTTCCCAGTTTTGTACAAAACCTGAATTGATTCCCTTTCATTTGTTCGTTTAAGTATAAACCTGAGATCATAAAACCTGAGATTTTTCCCCTCTATTTGAATGTGTAAACCTGAGTTCATGGTTGCACTGTTAACTGAGAATGAAGGGTTAAACTGTTAACTGGATTGATTTGGGGATTGTTTGGTGTGTGTATTTCAAAAACTGAGAATGGTTTCCTGTTATAAATCTGTAATGTTATAGGGTGTTAAATCTGAGTTTGTTTGATCTGGGATTCCTATTATAGGACTGTTTAATAGGTATGTGTATATAGGTTTGGGTTTAATGCTGTTTTTGAACTATTGTTTGGTTTTATGTCAAATATGTTAACTGATATATATGGACAGAAATCTTGATTATGAGTTGGGGAAACATTTCACTGTTATGAATGTATGAAATCTGAGATTTAATGTTGCCTCACTGTTTTCCTGTACACCCAAACACCTATGTAATCCCCCCCTCACACTCACACACACATGCCTATGTATCACACACCCTCTAGCCCATTGACACACACCCTCACTTTCACTCATGTCACACACCACACACAGGCCTCATGAATGTTTCCCTACCATAGACACTCATGTATCCACTCACTTCACTTTACACACACAAGCCTAACACTCTATCACACATGCTAGCCTAGGTTTCAGGTTACACACATGTCTTCCCTCACATGCTTCACTAGTATACACACACACATACACTTGTATTCATATGTGTTTCCCTCTCTCTTTCATATGTGTACACATATATAAATGTGTGCTTTTATATATATATTAGATATATATAGTATGTGTTTTGGTATGTGATACCATAAGATAGAATGTATTGTAAAAAATATATATATATATATATTAGATATATATAGTGTATGTGATACCATAAGATAGAATGTATTGTATATATGTATATATGTGTTTGGTTAGATATAGTTATGGATATGGTTGCTTAGCCCATGGTATAGCCTATTGGCCCATGGCCTAGTCTTCTAGCCTATGGCATGATATGCCTAGTATGGAGTCTAGAATAGACTGTTTAGCCTTGTTAGGACCTAGAATGGTTTGTTAGACCTAGAATAGACTAATTTGACTTAGGTTTGACTTGGTTGACCTAGTTTGACTTCTAGGGTTGACCAGAGTTGACCAAGAGTTGACTTTGGTCTAGATTGACCTAATTTCATGTAGAATGCATTAATTTGCATCGTATTATCATTGTAGACTCATAGTGACTTGTACTGTTCTATAGGAGACAGACACCACTCCTCGGACAGTCTATATTCTCTCAGATTCACCGGTTACAGGCGAGTACATTCTCTGATCATTTCATATCCTGCATTAGGAGTATATTTTCTGCTTTGGATTACTTTACATGATGCTGATACGTTGGAAACACGGATTAGTACTATATGGATCTTGTTGGGCGATGTTATCCCCTTAGTGGATACATCGGGTATTTCGTGTTTGTGTACTTTATCGTGAACATCGTGTACTCCTTGTATTCGTGACATTCGTGTACAAATCGTGTAAAATCGTGTATATTCATGTATTCACATGATCTCGTGTGCGACTATACTTCGTGTGCAATAACATAACTTAGCCAGATCCTTGTGTATTGATTGGGGCGGGGGAGTAGAAGTGGTTATGTATTCAATCTAGTAGATTACTCGTGTACAACCTCTATAGATTACTCGTGTATAACATCATGCCGTTTACATAACCATCTTGTGCTCTGAATCACTAGACACTATCAGTTCTTTATATACTGTAGCTATTTATTTACAGTCTTTTCTGTTTACCATATTATTCTTCAGTTTCTTGTATCTTACTCTCTAGCATAATTTTATATCCTGACCTGCTATGATTTGTTGAGATGTACTGTGCTCGCTCCTGTCCTGACTGGACCTGTTGAAAATATTACAGAGGACGAGGCTGAGGCGTTCTGCCCTACCTACTACGGTGCTACACTAGACGAGTGCCTGGACTTGGACCAGCAGCAGGATCCACTAGCAGTAGATGACACTCCCTTAGACTAGGACTGTCTTTACTTTACTTGGATTACTGTATTAGAGTTTGAGATATTCTGAGACATGTATTTATTATAGACACTTAGAATTCTGGTTGTATCTCTGTAATGTTTCTTTCCTGGATATTATCATCTTTTATCTTTCATTATCATTCCATCTTACCTGTTCTACCTTAGCTGTGGTTGAGTTATATTTCTGTTATGTCACCCCCACTCGGGGAGTATAACTGTTATTACCTTCAATTGTTAGATGTTGTAACCTAGGACAGCGTTCTACCGCCGACACTGCGGCGTAGGCTGGACGTACCCACGTCTCGTGCCCTTACTCTAGGGTGCGGGTCGTGACACCCAACCTCTAGCAGCTGACAAACAGAAGCAGAAAGTGGCTCTCTTCGATAGGCCTCTACGAATAGACAATGCTTCGGGGTTAACCAATCCCCACAACTTCGATATACTGGCACAACTTGCCAGTACCCCAGCTCGGATGTCCCTGTTTGAAATCCTCCGTCTATCCAAAGACACTTGGGAGGCTCTCTGCGAAGCCCTGAAGGACGCTGAGTCTTTCATCAGTCAGGTCAAGCAGCCTGAAGATGATCCAACAACATATCCATACTGCCATAGTGTGGAGGAAATCATCCCCAACATCACATTCAATCAGCAGGACATGCTACTCAAGAACAACATGCACAACAGACCGCTGTATTACACAGGGCATGTCGGTGCCATCAAGGTGTATCGAATATAGATTGATCCTAGGTCTTCTCTCAGCATCATCCCCCAAACTCTGCTCCAGACACTGGGGATCCCGATGCATTGTCTGACGACATCCCACACTATAATCAGTGGCTTCAATGCCAGCAAAAGTTAGCCGCTAGAAAAGATTCGACTGAAATGTCATATCGGTGATCTCCAGACCGAGATGACTTGTTATGTTATGGAGGCGGACATCAACTACAACATTCTGTTAGAATGCCTGTGGCTACACAAGTACAAGGTGGTACCATCCACTCTCCATCAATATATGAAGTACGTATCTACCAATGGCGTCGTCCGAACGAAATTCGCTGATGTCGATCCCTTCAGAGGGATTAAAGCCTTCTTCACTGACTCGGACCTATAAAAGTCAATTCATCTCAAAGATGAAGTCAATGACGTCGATGATGAAGCTGAAGATGAAGCCGACATAGATGTGTATATGATAATCAACGCTTCCTTGAAAGTACGACTCAAGGAAAAGCCACCGAAAACACCGACTCCTATGTTGGCTAAACTTCACGGGAAGGCACCAGCTTCTCTAGATGGGCCATCCCCTAAAGCTCCCTTGAGGATACGACTTAAGGGGAAACCTCCTCAAGTGGTGGCTCCCCTCGTAGCCAAACTATGGGCAAAGGCACCAACCGTCGGGACAACAACTGAAGCATCCCTCAAAGTACAGCTTAAAGGTAGACCTCTTCAGTCATCGGCACCTTTCACCGCCAGGCCACAGGAGAAGACCCTAGCATCTTTCTCAGCATAGACCCAAGAGCCAGCACGGGTCAAGCTCCCGATGGACTCTCCTAAACTTTCTAAAGCTACTCCAGTGCTTACTGACGAAAAGGTAGAGAAGTACATATCAGCCAATGTTGACGCTCCATCCCTTGATGATGTAATCCCTCGGGTCAAAATTTTATATTTTATCAATAAAAGGGTGTCTTTCAATTATTCTTGTCTTCCACACTGGAATACAATATATACTTTAGACAATGCCCTACAGTCATTGCAAACACAAATAACGAAGATAAATCATGTAAATCGAGTCGTCCTGTACCAAGGAGTCGGTTATATAGTCCCACCTTGGAACCAGGATGAGAGGCCTATCATCTTCGACAAAGTAAAGCGTCATCAAGACCTTCCACCGGCAGAGCCAGAACTCGACACCGGCAGAATACAAATTTATCGATAAAATGATCGAGCCAAATACCTCATCCAAAAGATGGGTTACAACCTGAAGAGCGACCAGGGTCTGAACTATGGCAAAGGTCAACGTCTTCCCCTACAACTTCCCGTGCCGAAAGGAAAATTGCAGGACTATTATCACCGTACTTGACAGAGGGTGGGCTACGTCACGCCTTTGACAACCTCGAAGAGTTCAGAAGCAGATGATGTCACACATTCTCACTCATCTGAAGCTTCTACTTGGCTCTGTCACCTCCAGTTTTCAAGAACATGGATATTTTGGTCATTTTTAATTTTAGGATATTTTTGGATTTATTTTATTATTTATGATATTGTTTTGGGGTTATTTGAGTCGGGTTTAAATTTTAACTCAATCCGACTTGTATCGGAGACCCGGGGTAGCTTTGACTCTAGTGGAACCCATTCATTAATTAGACATGGCCCACATGACAATATATAAGTTAGTATAGTTAGACTAAATATTCATGACTAGGTTGGGTTAATTAGAGACTCAAACTAGTCTATTTTAGCCTCAAACCAAAACCTAACTTAAGTTGAACCTAATGAGACAAGAGGGGGGCATTTTGGACTTTACCAAAATAGGACACCTAGCTATATTGGGGCCGACCACAATGGGGGAGAGGGATTGACTCATTCATTTTATTCTTACCCACAATTTCTCTCTCTTGTTCTTTCCCAAATTTGAGAAGAACCTCCATTGATTTTATCCCCAAATCAATCCATTCTTCTACCCAATCTTCTTCATTTCTTCTCTACTCAAGCAAGAGGAGGTGCTAGCTAATTTTGGGAGAAGTTTGCATTGGTTCGTATCCTTTTGGAGATCCTTTCGTGTCGGTGCCATATCAGAAGGAGTTCCTTGGAATTTCGCCTCCCGGAAGGTAAAATCTACCCTCTAAATTAAACTCTCATGAATTTAGGAATGTTTTAAACCCATAGGAATCACCCCCATGGTTGTGTCTCCATTTATGTCCATTTTGTGTCCATTTGGATATATTAGGAGTGTCCTTGATGTGTTGTTGTGTCCATGTGGGAAACCCCCAATATTGGACACACTTGTGTTTGACTTTCTGTTTAAATGATTTAATACATGTTTTAATCACAGATTTTTGATGTTATAAATGTTGTTCTTGAGTGTCCTTACTTATTTTCATGTATCTTATATATATATTGGTAGATGTGTGTGTGTGTCTACTTTAAATGTGTTATATATATTGGTAGATGTGTGTGTGTGTCTACTTTAAATGTGTTCTTCATATATATATATATATATATATATATATATATATATATATATATATATAAATATATATATATGTATTGATTGTGTGTCTCTATATATATATAGGTGTATGTGGATGTGTATATATAAATGCAGGTGTGTGTGTGGAGTTAAGAGTGAGAGAGTGATATAGAGAGTGGTATGAGGGTGTGTGTTTGTTGTGGATTAGAGGGATATAGAGAGTGAGAAGAGAGTGTTAGAGAGGAGTTACACTACCAAAATATGGTGTTTTAGCGATGGCCACATCCGTCGACCATCCGTCCCTAATTCGGATTAGCGACGGGTCACTGACGGATATTGATCAAAATAATCCGTCGGCAATCAACTCGTCACTAAAAACGTCCGTCGCTACGTAGTCGGCACTCGATAGAATAGCGACGGCTTCCCGTCGTCAGTATTCGTTGCATTAGCGACGACTTACCGATGTTCTTTCGTCGAATTCAAGTATCAGATATTGAATTATAAAGACTCTTACCGACGGACAGTCCGTCGGTAAACCATCGTTACTGTGTATTAGAGGGTATCGTTCCATCGCTATTCTGTCGCTTTTTGTTGCTAACTAGTGACGACTTAGCGACGGACTAGTAGCAGAGAATTCATCGACCGGGTTCTGGATATGCTTGACCTTCGTTGAACCATGGCGACGGATATTTCGTCGCTAATCCGTCGGAGTAAGTCGCCAAACCGTCGCAAATTAGCCGCTACACATGGCGACGGAATATCTGTCGCCAAATGAAAGCCGACGAGAAACCGACGGCTTACCGACGGCACGTCCGTCGTCAATGTTCTGTGCACCTTTCATACCATCTGAACCTTGTCGACGGATGTTCCGTCGAAAAGTCGTCGCTATGTAAGATATTCTGTCGTCTATCCATCGGCCATCCGCCGCTAACTGGTATTTATTGGGAATCCTCCAGTTAGCGACGGATGTTCCATTGAAATTTAGTCGGTAACTGATGCTATCCGTCGCTAACCCGTCACTAGTCCATCGCTAACTGAGATATTTTTCAAAAAAATTGCAGAGTTTTCCCTGTTCACACAACATCCGAATATCAGATCAATATATAATCACAATATACAATCACATAGACCAATATATAATCCAATATAAATCACACACGAATATAATGGACATCAATTATCTAAAAATCACATAGACCAATATATAATCACTCCAATTATCCAAAAATCATAAGCTAGTATCCGTCGTTATAATATCTGAAATTTCCACAAATATTCAAAATTTAAAAACTATTCTAATACAATACTTCAATAAGGAGGAAGAGTTTGATTGTCTGGTGGTGGTACTCCCTCATACGATCGACGATAATACTGCTCCACTATGTACGAAAGCAATCCGTTGAAGACACTGTCCGAAAGTTGGCGTAGCTACTCTGCCGACATGAGGTCAAGGAGTTCCATCACAGTCGGAGGCGGTACCAGAGGGGCAGTAGGGTGGAAAGAAAGATGACCGATAAAAGAAGGACGGGCACCAGCAGTCGACGGACCGCCACCAGTAGCAGACGGACCGACACCAGCAGCAGACGGACCGGCAGCAGCAGACAGAGGCGAAAAGTACGTGGCAATTTGCTTCCGCAAGGACGATATCATCTCGTACAGCTGCACAAACTGCGACCTCACATCATCGTCTGCCAGGGCTGCGGGAGGAGGCGGTGTCAGTAGAAATCTATGAGTTGCCATGTGCAATGGCCCTAGGGAGCCGACTCCGTACAGGCGCCCTTTCTTAAAGCCGCCGACGGTATCTACGAACAAGTTGTCGGCCCGTTCCATGGTCACACCCGATTTTAATAATCGACATGAACTTAAGTCAATACACAAAATATTCGAACTGCTGCTAATCATTTTAGGATGTATGAAATCAATATCAACAAGCGTCGTACTACTGCATTATCAAGCACACAAATCATCAATCTGAAGATTACTTTCATTGGGATCCAGTTCGAGTCATTTTACAATTTATTATGTATTTTATCTTTATTGAGTCTAGGATTTAAATTGTAAGATCGACTAGGTAATACTGGCTTAGGTTAATCTCAGTCCACATGTCTAAAAAGCCTACTTATTCCCATTCCATTTTACCAAAAGTTTAAAATCATTTTTGCAACAGAATTTGACAAATATTCAAAATTCTCCTAGACAGAACTCAAACCGAGTTCGGCCCGAGTTCGATCTGAACTCTACCCGAGTTCGGTCTGTTTTAATCCAAATATTCGTTGCCTCCAAATCTGCATGCAACGTACATATGCAAAATCTTTGCATCAGAACTCTGCCAGAACTCTGTCCGAGTTCGGTCTCAGAAAACACCTGTAAATAGGAGAGAGTTTTTCATTTCAAATCACTCATTCATTCTTCATCTTCTCTTCTCTATTCAATAAGTGCACCCGATCAAAAGCTTTCATATCACACCTATACTCCTCTTAGCTAAAAGCCAGTAATATCTATTTCGATCTAGAGTCTTTTGGTGTTCAAGAGTTGTAAAGAGGTTGTTCAAATTACAGCAATTATCTTTGTTGTGGAGCCGGTCGTGCGTTCGTCACCAAGCACGGTGTTATGAAGTTAGTCGTGCACTTGTCACCAAGCACGGTGTTGTAAGAGACTGCAAGCTCTCAATTAGCTTATGTCTTAGTGGATTAACATCGAGCAAGAGTACTCGAGACTGATTAGTCCTCTCAGAGGGATACCAGTATACATCGTTGTGTCACTGAGTTTGATCTCTCTATCTCTTGCTACATTTATTTACTGTCTCTTATTTACTGCCATAGTTATAGTTTAAAATTTTGAATTGGTGATTATTTTCCGTTGCACACACACACTCTATTCACCCTCTTCTAGAGGTGCTCAACGATCCTACAATTGTTTTCAGAGCGGGTTATATTATAATATAACAAACCTCAGAGAGTATATATGGCAGCCGTGAAATCAATATTCAACGGTGAATGGCAATCCACAAATAGACCTCCACTATTTGAAGGTACAAATTATACCTACTGGAAAACACGTATGACTTTCTTCTTAAAGTCTCTTGACTTTGATCTTTGGTCTATAGATATTAACGGTTATAAGAAACCGGCACCTACAGTGGTTGACGGCCAGCTTGTAGACAAGCCTGATGACAAATATACAGAGGCCGAAAAAGCAAAGGCTAGTCTAGATGCTCGTGCCATCAATGCAATGTTCTGTGCAATTGACAAAATGAAGTTTAACAGAGTTTAAACCTGTAAAATGTCTCACGAGATTTGGAAACTTCTTGCGGTAACTCATGAAGGTACTTCCCAAGTGAAGGAATCAAAAATCAGTAGACGGACACAGGAGTATGAATCTTTTAAGATAAAACCTGGTGAGTCAATTACACAGATGTTTACATATTTCCTTGATATTACTAATCCTTTGCAATCTTTTGATAAGAATTACAGTAATCATGAGAAGATCAGAAAAGTGCTGCGGGCTCTAACCAAAAACTGGAACCCGAAGGCAACAGGAATCATAGAAGGAAATGATCTCACCACCATGTCTCTGGAAACACTGATGGGCAAGCTCATGACCCATGAGCATGATCTGCAAGAGTTTGAAGAAGCGACCCCAAAAGAAAAGTCTATTGCCTTCAAAGCTCAAGCCAGAAAATCTACATGCCATGATTCTGATAAAGAATCATCAAGTGGTGATGAACAAGCCCGACTAGTAAAGAACTTTAGAAAATTCCTAAAGCTTGAGAAATCAAACAGAAGGAAGAAAGATATCCAAGAAAGCAATAAAGATAAAACCATATGCTTTGGATGCAAGAAGTCAGGGCACATAAAAAAGGACTGTCCAACTTCGAAGAAAAGCAGTCCATATGACAGATCAAGATCAAGCGGAAAAGCAACTACCAGTCGAAAGTATGCTAACACAAGCATCTGGCATGAAAGTGGTGCCAGTGATACGGAGGAAGACAACAGACCCAGCAGAAATGCCAATGTCTGTCTTACGGGTTTTGATAAGGTATCTTCAAACCCTTTGTATGATGATTTTAATTTCAATGAATTAGAAAATGCCTTTAGTGAATTAATTGAAGATCACAGAACTGTGCTTGACATGTAAAAGCAATCTCGAAAAGAGATTAAGGCATACACAACCGAGATAGCTAGACTGTCCAATCTTATTGAAGATATTAAAGAGACGTCTACTACCGGTAACACGAAAGAGATAGCCAAACTCAAGGTAGACTATCATGAGGCTATCCTCAAGGTTGATAAGAAAGAAAGATACTATGTCAAAATACAAGAGTTATATATGTGAAACCCATAGTTTGTAATTAATTATTAAATGGTGTTTTATCATTATTATTATTGGTAAAATTATTATTATTATTATTATTATTAAATATTTTGGAGTGCAAACGATTTCGAAAATAATGAATTAACATGGCTTTTGGATTTCAGACCCCCAACGTTCACTCACGAGCCCCTTTATTACTCAACCCCTCGTTTCACATTCTCAACTCCTCCTTAATTCTCTCTCCCCACTCTCCTCTTTACCACACACGTTCACAACCACCCTTCCTTATTAATTTTCTTCTCCCCACAGAACACTCATCTCCCCTTCACTACTTCTCACAACTACTTTCCTCCTCATTTTCTCTCAGTGGAACAACTTCCCTCCACCTACCCCTACCCGAGCCCTAGTCTCCGGCCGACCATCGGAGCCCCTTGGCCGACCACGCCACCCCGCCAGAGACCCTCGGCCGCCCATGTCGACTTCCGCCGGCGACCTGCCCCCTCGTGCGTCCGCCCGCGAGCTTCTCCGCCAACTCCGGCGAGCCGCTCCCCCTGTCCCTCGCGGCGGAGCCGCCCTAGCCCCGACCGGCGTGCCCCTCCGGCGACCCTGTCGGCCGCCCGCAGCCCTTCGCGCGGTGTTCCCCGATCGCCGACCCGCTGTCTCGCCGGCGCCCCGCCGACAGCCCCTGTCATCGGCTCTCCCCGGCCGTTTCCCCCGACGTCGAGCTTCCCTTGGCGTTACTGCCGGTCAACGCTGCCCCTGGCCGCGCCCGTTCTTCGTCGCAGCGCCCTGGTCATTTCCCTTTGGCGAGATTTCCCTGCTGTTTCCCCCTGTCGTGCCCTATATTCTGAATTCTTCGGCGTTCGTCGTCGTCGACGCTGGTTCCAGCGCTGATTTCGGGGATCTGTCGCTGTTCTGGACTATTTTTCTTTCTATTTATTCATCTGAGAGCTCTAGCCGAGCAATCCGAGGTATAACCCCTTGTTCCGCTATTTTTTGTCGATGATGAAATGGTCCCCTATTTCCTTTGGGAATTCGGTTTTAGCGACGTCGTAATTTACGGGACTTTCGGAAAAGTCCTGTGAGTTATTCCCGAAATATTTTAGGAATGAATTTGTGGTATGTTTTAGTTCTCCGGATTTTTTCGGGAACGTTCTGTGATTTGTAGATTTGGAATCGGACTTCCGAAATTATTTCGGGTCGTCCCGATTATTCTGTGGATTGGCTGTGGATGTTTTATATATATAAAATGCAGGTTTTTCCCTGGTTTGGGACTTGCAGGAATTATCGGCGCATTTTTCCAGTTTTTGGGTTGACCAAAAACAGAGGAGATGCTGCCCGATTTTTTCGTAAATCCTGAATTATTTTTTAAAATAAATTTAAAATAATTTTCGAAATTTATTTGATATTTATTTTTGGGTGACGACCATACCGGTCAATGGACCCAGCTAAGTGCAAACGATACCGGCCCCGCCCGGACGTTGAGGCAATTAGCCAAAAATGAGGATCGGACCATTATCTGAGACTTACTATTTATCCTTATTTTTATTATTTATTTTCTGTTTAAATTCTATTTAATTTTTATTTCAGTTTAGGACTAACGGCAGTTTATCTTATTTCAATTTATGTAAATAAATTGTAATGGGCATAAGCCCAGCTGGCTGGTCTGTGACTGTAATAGCTTAGATTTCCTGTCTTTTCTGGTTTTTCGAGTTTTTTGTTATTAACGATTAAAATGATTAAAAAAGTATTTTTTCGTATAAAAATTATTTTCTCACCTAAAAATTGACGAGTTTGTTAATAATTAAAAAGTCACGTATTTCTCACTAAATAAAAAAATTAGCTTTATTTTTATATTTATAATTACCAAGTTTTCATAAAATAATCTGGCATCGACGATGTTTTTCGAATTCAAAATATAAAACAATCTTTTTTCCTCGTATTAAATCAACGCACAATAAATTGTATTTTTCTGTGTTTGGTTAATCAAAAGATTAAAACTTGATTAGGAAACAACTAGAGATTGCAACTAGTGTGGCAGTTCTGAATAGTTTGGTTCTGAGACAGATTTTCGAATGTAGGGTTTCAAGGAAGTTTTTGACCATCAACCCCGAAGTACCAACTCTCCAGTTCGATCAATTTTAAGGCAAGTACATTTATGTTGATTACAATTATTTAATAATTACTTCACTGCAATTTTAAACCACTGTTCAAACACGAACTCTTTCGGGAGTATTGACTGTACTGTTGGGGACTGGGGGAGTAGAGTAGTGGATATAACCAAATCCAAAATTAGGATAACTGACTGTATTAGCTTTCCCCTCTTCACACGGGGACAAGCCATACCGTATCACTAGGATACTACTGTAACCCAATTCGGTCATATTCACTACCTATTCACATCACTGTACTGTATTATTTCAAAACTGTTCATCTTCAAAACTGTTTAAAAGTGCATGATTTTATTGTTAAATTAATTGTCAAGATTAGCATAAATTGTACTGTGCTCCCTCCTGACTGGAGACCCAACATTTTAGGTATCACTGATGAGGTTTTGTTCCACAATATTTCCCGAGGTTCCAACTAGAGGACGAAGATCTCGAGACTGATGAGCTAGTTGCCTAGATTTTCTTCTTCTTCTTTTATAATTTATGAATGTTTGTGGAAATAATGTATCTCAGATGTATCTTTCTTTTTATTGTAAAAAGTTTTTAAACTATTCGAATTATTAAAGTTGTGGCAATTAGACTGTGTTATTTTATTTACCTGCATGAGTGATACAGCTTACTGTCGCCGTCTCAACAACGGTGCAGGCTGGGCATGATCCGATTCGTCCCAAGTAATTGAGACCGGGTCGTGACATGTTTTTAGTGGTGGCCCATGCAGGTCTGAACAACAACTTAGGAAAACATATTTAGAAACAATTAGAACACTAGAACATCAATTTGTCACAACATAGGACCGAAATATATTATAAATAAATATTTTTGTTTGATTATAGACTGGTAGGATATCTTGCTTATGTTTGCATCCTAAACCTTCCAGAGAATGACCATTGACAAAGACCAATCCTGCTGGCGATGAGGTGTCATCTCCGGATCATACCCCATCTCCTAACCAAGTCCAGAGTTTATTCCCTCGCAGCTGATTGACCGTCCCCATAATGCATCCAGTGAAGTTTTCACTATACTGGCGATTCCTACCTCTTCTCAAACTGAGTTGTATTTCCCTGGAGAAGTACCCATTCCTGTTGCTCCACCAGTACCAGCAAACACCTTCCAAATGGTTGCCCTAATTCAAGTAATCATGGAGTCCCAGAAAGCTCAAGATGAAGCCAGCAGGAACAGATGAATATCACGAGAGAAGACATGAAGAACGTAAATGATGTAGCCTTAGCTATCTTAAACCAAGTTGGAGCAGAACCTCGTCCTAGAAGGGATACCCCTGAATCTAGAAGATATTTGGGTCCCATCAAGTACTCTACTTTCCAGCAGTCTTGTCGTAAGAGGCTATTGGCTTGTGACTACTGCAAGAGGTCTGGTCATCAGGCCGTTAGTTGCCGCAAGAGATTGGGACAATATTTGGCATGTGGATCCGGTTAACATCGGGTAAAGAACTGCCTATTATCTCTCCATTATACCAGAACACCTATCTTGTTTGTGCCCAAGAAGGATGGAACAACGGATGTGCATCGATTACCAGACACTAAAGAACAAGTGTTCTCTGCCGGATCGAGGATCTGTTTGATCTGTTTGTGTGGAGTTAGGGTGTTTTCGAAGTTTGACTTAAGATCTGACTACCATCAAATCAAAGTCAGGAAGGAGGACATTTCCAAGACGGCGTTCAAACACCAAGTATGGGTAGTTTTCTTTGGTCATGACGTTGGACTGACAAATACTCCTGCTGTATTCATGAATCTCATGAACAGAGTTTTTTATGAGTATTTGAATCAGTTTATCTTCTCCATAGATAACATTCTGATATATTCGAAGACTGAAGAAGAGCATGAAGAACATCTGAGGAAAGTTCTGGAAACTTTGAAGAAAAAGAAGTTTTATGGTAAGTTATCTGAACGTAGATTTTCTTTGACAAGGTGGATTTTTGGCCATGTTGTCAAGAGAAGAAATTTCGATGAAAGATAGCTGCTGTTGAAAAATGGTATACCCCAAGTTCAATTCGGAAGTTTCTTGAACTTGGCTGGCTACTATCAGAAGTTCGTGAAGGATTTCGCCAAGATTGCTGAGCCGATGACGAAGCTCACTTGGAAGAATGAAGCGTTCATCTGGACGAAAGATTGCCAGGCGGCATTGAGGAGCTGAAGAAGAGACTTACCACTACACCAATCATTGCGCTACCCGCAGGAACCGGTGGTTTCTCAATTTACAGTAATGCCTCTGGAAAAGGACTGGGTTGCGTTCTTCAACAACATAGGAAAGTAATTGCTTATACATCTAGGCAACTACAGACTCATGAGAAGAATTATCCCACACCTAATTTAGAATTTGCTACAATTATCTTTACTTTGATGCTATGGAAGCATAATTTTTATGGAAAGAAAAGTGGAAATATTTATAGACCCCAAAAGTCTGAAATATGTTTTCACTCAGAAGGAGTTGAATAAGAGACTAAGAAGATGGCTGAAGCAGATGAAGGATTTCGACATCAACCTGCAGTACCATTCAGGTAAGGCTAATGTGGTCGCTGATGCACTTAGTCGATACCCAGTGGCGATGTTCTTAACCAAGGAGTGGCACCTACTAGAAGACGTCGGGAAGCTTGGATTGGAGATTATACTGCCTGGAAATAGGAGAAAGAAGCTGGATGCTGATTCAGTATTGATGAAGTTCGAGGCTGATGGACAAAATCAAGATGACGTAGTTTCAAAAACGAGGCACTTTGCAGACTTAGAGATCAAGTGTTGGCAGGAACACTTGAGGGTTTCTAAATTGATCAGCAGTGGAACTCTGAAGAATGGTACGAGACTTTACGTATCGACTGACAAATGGAGGAACGAGTTGATGAAAGAAATGCACCAGTCACAGTATTCCATATATTCAGGAGCTAATAAGATGTATCGGAATATGCCTCTATTGATTGGTACTATGGAATGAAGAAGGACAATTCCAGGTATGGGATTAAATGTGAATTTGTCAACATGAGGAATTTAGCAAGAGAACAACAAGTTTATTGCAGCCGCTGGACAATTCGGAGTGGAAGTAGAAGCATATAACAATGAACTTTGAGTAAGGATTGCCTTGTTCCTAAGGTGGGAAGTGCACCAATTGGATTATAGTGGACCGACTGACTAAGTCAGCACACTTATTCCCTTCAAGGTTAGTTTATTCACCGAGAAGTTGGCAGCATTGTACGAGAGGCATCCCTATCGGATTTATGGAGTACAAACCGGCGAACAATCGAAGAAGATAATCCAGACGCTTGAAGATATGTTAGATCTTGTGTTTTAGAAATTGGAGGGTCTTGGAGAAGATCATTTAAAATTGGTAGAGTTTCCTTACAACAACTACCAAGTTAGCATCCTCAATCAGTGGAGTTTGAAGAAGGAGATAGCGTCTTTTGTGAAGATTTTCTCCTACCAGAGGAACGATCAGTATTAGCAGAGCAGGGAAGTTGAGCCAGGTACATCAGGCCATTTGAAGTTTTAAGACGAGTTGGAAGTAGCGTACCGGTTAGCTCTATCAGCTAATCTTGAGAGTGTGCAACGTCTTCTATGTATCACAGCTCAGACGCTACATTTCGGATTCGAGTTCCATATTGGATAATTCAGAGCTGAAGATTGGATTCAACCTTTCAGTGCCAGAGAAACCAGTTGCAAGCGTAGTCAGAGGTGAGAAGAAGATCAGAATTTGAGCCATCACTTAAACTCCTACTTCTTATCTTTTCGTTCTAAACTTGACTGATGCTGCTAAGTCAGCCTAGTTTTGCAAGCTATCTTTTTACCAAGCTTGATCATGACGGTATTTTATTGGGTGCACCCACTAATATATTGTCTAATCAGGACCGGTGCATGATGGTCTGATCAACCTCGTGTACTTTGGTTCGCTTTTGTATTTTCTACATGGATGATATCATAAATGAAACTTGTCCCTAAAACGTCTCATCCACGACTGCCATGGAAATTCTTATGGTTGGACCTGAGTTACGGGCGCAGTACCCGTACCTGTTTGAGACTTGAGGTAATCCCTAACCTTACTTTAATTTCGAGGACGAAATTTTCTAAGGAGGGAAGATTGTGAAACCCATAGTTTGTAATTAATTATTAAATGGTATTTTATCATTATTATTATTGGTAAAATTATTATTATTATTATTATTATTATTATTATTATTAAATATTTTGGAGTGCAAACGATTTCAAAAATAATGAATTAACATGGCTTTTGGATTTTAGACCCCCAACGTTCACTCACGAGCCCCTTTATTACTCAACCCCTCGTTTCACATTCTCAACTCCTCCTTAATTCTCTCTCCCCACTCTCCTCTTTACCACACACGTTCACAACCACCCTTCCTTATTAATTTCCTTCTCCCCACAGAACACTCATCTCCCCTTCACTACTTCTCACAACTACTTACCTCCTCATTTTCTCTCAGTGGAACAACTTCCCTCCACCTACCCCTACCCGAGCCCTAGTCTCCGGCCGACCATCGGAGCCCCTTGGCCGACCACGCCACCCCGCCAGAGACCCTCGGCCGCCCACGCCGACTTCCGCCGGCGACCTGCCCCCTCGCGCGTCCGCCCGCGAGCTTCTCCGCCAACTCCGGCGACCCGCTCCCCCTGTCCCTCGCGGCCGAGCCGCCCTAGCCCCGACCGGCGCGCCCCTCCGGCGACCCTGTCGGCCGCCCGCAGCCCTTCGCGCGGTGTTCTCCGACCGCCGACCCGCTGTCTCGCCGGCGCCCCGCCGACAGCCCCTGTCGTCGGCTCTCCCCGGCCGTTTCCCCCGACGCCGAGCTTCCCTTGGCGTTACTGCCGGTCAACGCTGCCCCTGGCCGCGCCCGTTCTTCGTCGCAGCGCCCTGGTCAGTTCCCTTTGGCGAGATTTCCCTGCTGTTTCCCCCTATCGTGCCCTATATTCTGAATTCTTCGGCGTTCATCGTTGTCGACGCTGGTTCCAGCGCTGATTTCGGGGATTTGTCGCTGTTCTGGACTATTTTTCTTTCTATTTATTCATCTGAGAGCTCTAGCCGAGCAATCCGAGGTATAACCCCCTGTCCCGCTATTTTTTGTCGATGATGAAATGGTCCCCGATTTCCTTTGGGAATTCGGTTTTAGCGACGTCGTAATTTTCGGAACTTTCGAAAAAGTCCTGTGAGTTATTCCCGAAATATTTCGGGAATGGATTTGTGGTATGTTTTAGTTTTCCGGATTTTTTCGGGAACGTTCTGTGATTTGTAGATTTGGAATCGGACTTCCAAAATTATTTCGGGTCGTCCCGATTATTCTGTGGATTGGCTGTGGATGTTTTATATATATAAAATGCGGGTTTTTCTCTGGTTTGGGACTTGCAGGAATTATCAGCGCCATTTTTCCAGTTTTTGGGTTGACCAAAAACAGAGGAGATGCTGCCCGATTTTTCCGTAAATCCTGAATTATTTTTTAAAATGAATTTAAAATAATTTTTGGAATTTATTTGATATTTATTTTTGGGTGACGACCGTACCGGTCAATGGACCCGGCTAAGTGCAAATGATACCGGCCCCGCCCGGACGTTGAGGCAATTAGCCAAAAATGAGGATCGGACCATTATCTGAGACTTACTATTTATCCTTATTTTTATTATTTATTTTCTGTTTCAATTCTATTTAATTTCTATTTCAGTTTAGGACTAACGGCAGTTTATCTTATTTCAATTTATGTAAATAAATTGTAATGGGCATAAGCCCAGCTGGCTGGTCTGTGACTGTAATAGCTTAGATTTCCTGTCTTTTCTGGTTTTTCGAGTTTTTTGTTATTAACGATTAAAATGATTAAAAAAGTATTTTTTTTGTATAAAAATTATTTTCTCACCTAAAAATTGATGAGTTTTTTAATAATTAAAAAGTCACGTATTTCTCACTAAATAAGAAAATTAGCTTTATATTTATATTTATAATTACCAAGTTTTCATAAAATAATCTGGCATCGACGATGTTTTCCGAATTCAAAATAAAAAACAATCTTTTTCCCTCGTATTAAATCAACGCACAATAAATCGCATTTTTCTGTGTTTGGTTAATCAAAAGATTAAAACTTGATTAGGAAACAACTAGAGATTGCAACTAGTGTGGCAGTTCTGAATAGTTTGGTTCTGAGACAGATTTCCGAATGTAGGGTTTCAAGGAAGTTTTTGACCATCAACCCCGAAGTACCAACTCTCCAGTTCGATCAATTTTAAGGCAAGTACATTTATGTTGATTACAATTATTTAATAATCACTTCACTGCAATTTTAAACCACTGTTCAAACACGAACTCCTTCGGGAGTATTGACTGTACTATTGGGGACTGGGGGAGTAGAGTAGTGGATATGACCAAATCCAAAATTAGGATAACTGACTGTATTAGCTTTCCCCTCTTCACATGGGGACAAGCCATACCGTATCGCTAGGATACTACTGTAACCCAATCCGGTCATATTCACTACCGATTCACATCACTGTACTGTATTATTTTAAAACTGTTCATCTTCAAAACTGTTTAAAAGTGCATGATTTTATTGTTAAATTAATTGTCAAGATTAGCATAAATTGTACTTTGCTCCCTCCTGACTGGAGACCCAATATTTTAGGTATCACTGACGAGGCTTTGTTCCGTAATATTTCTCGAGGTTCCAACTAGAGGACGATGATCTCGAGACTGATGAGCTGGTTGCCTAGATTTTTTTCTTCTTCTTTTATAATTCGTGAATGTTTGTGGAAATAATGTATCTCAGATGTATCTTTCTTTTTATTGTAAAAAGTTTTTAAACTATTCGAATTATTAAAGTTGTGGCAATTAGACTGTGTTATTTTATTTACCTGCATGAGTGATACAGCTTACTGCCGCCGTCTCAACAACGGTGCAGGCTGGGCATGATCCGATTCGTCTTAAGTAATTGGGACCGGGTCGTGACAATATGACATAGAGAAGAAGAAGCACTTAGTCACAGAACAAAGACTCTCAGATATGACTGCTAAATATGAAGAGTCTATTGCGGTTTCTAAAAAGTTAGAAATCAAGTTAGGCAAACAGACAATACCTGTGACACAGCCTAAGATTAGTCCTAATGCTAAGCATACACCTAAGAGGACTAAAAATCAGAAAGCACAAAAGAAACACGACTATCACCATGCTTTCACCTATAGGTTTTCCAAGAAACCAAACAAGCATGTCAACACAGTTTCTACTACCACCGATTCTAAACTCACTTGCACATATTGTGGTACACATGGACACATATCACAGTATTGCTTAACCAGGAAACTTGTTGACAATCACACTTTGTTTTGGAGACCTAAGACTAATCAATGTGGACCCTTCAGTAAATGGGTACCAAAGGATTCATCTACTTGTTTTGTAGGTGGACCCTCAACCCTCTCATGCTAAAAGCAAGTGGATTCTCGATAGCGAATGTTTGCGACACATGACTGGTGATGCATCTTTGTTCTCCACGCTATCGATGAAGAAAGAAGGATACGTCTCCTTCGGAAATAATTTGCGAGGTGATATTATTGGTAATGGCACTGTTGGTATATCTCCTTATCCTGTAATAAAGGATATTTTTCTAGTCACAGAGTTGAAACATAACCTACTAAGCATAAGTCATTTTGCTGATAATGGTTATGTATCAATTTTGTAAAAGACAAATGTACCATATATGATATGTCATCTGGTGATCCCGTATATAAAGGGATTAGAGAAGACAATATTTATGTTTTCTTTTTGGAGAGTACTAATAATGCAGGGAGATGCCTAGTAGCTAATCTAGATGAAAGCTGGCTATAGCACATGAGATTAGGACATGCAATTATGGACACTATCTCACGACTGAGCACTAAGAAATTGGTAAAAGGATTCACCAAAATTCCATTCAAGAGAGATATGGTATGTGCTGACTGTGAAAGGAACAAAGGACATAGGTCTACATTTAAATCCATCAACGCTATAAGTACTTCTACACCTTTGCAGTTGATACATATAGATTTATTTGGTCCTAGTAGAGTCGCTAGTCTTGGCGGAAAGCTCTACGCTTTTGTTATTGTTGATGATTTCTCTCGCTTTACTTGGATTTACTTTTTATCAAACAAAAGTGATGCTATTTTTGAATTTCAGATATTTTATAAAAAGGTTCAAAATGAAAAATGCTTCATGATTACTCATATCCGAAGTAATCATGGTAGCAAATTCGTAAATTCTGATTTCAAAAAGTTTTGTGATGATAGTGGATACTACCACGAATTTTTTTGTCCTAGAACTCCTCAACAGAATGGTGTTGTGGAGTAGATGAACCGTACTCTAAGAGAAATAGCTAGAGTCATGCTGAATCAACATAATCTTCCTAAGTATTTTTGGACAGAAGCTGTTAGTACTGCCTGTCATGTTTTGAATATTGTGTTAATTCGATCTATCTCGAAGAAAATACCATATGAACTTTGGTTTGGAAGGATTCCAAACATATCTTATTTGAAAGTTTTTGGATGTCGTTATTTTATCCTGAACACCAAGGATAACTTGGAAAAGTTCGACTCTAAAGCAGATGAAGGGATATTTCTCGGTTATGCTGCTAAGAGTAAGGGATATAAAATTTTCAATAAAAGGTCTATGATTGTTGAAGAATCAATTAACGTTACTTTTGATGAGCTCAATAGTCACAGATCCAGCGATAGTGATGATGAAGATGTATAAGCAAGAACTGAGAAGAGTCCTGTGTAAGATCTGACTCAAAAATTTGATTCATTAAAGTTCTTACCAGATCATCCAGAGACACTCATCATAGGTGATGTATCAAAAGGTGTAAGTACGTGCTCCTCACTTAAGAATTCTGAAATAGCAGCAAATATAGCTTTAATTTCTCAAATAGAACCTAAGAATGTAGAAAATGCCTTTTCTGATGAGTTTTGGATTGATGCCATGCAAGAGTAACTAAATCAATTTGAAAGAAACCAAGTTTAGGAACTCGTTCCTAAACCTATTGGTCAATCGATAATTGGTACCAAATGGGTGTTCCAAAATAAACTTAGTAAAGATGGACCAGTTCTACGCAATAAAGCACGTCTAGTGGCACAAGGTTATAATCAAGAAGAAGGTATTGATTATGACGAGACATATGCTCTTGTTGCTAAACTATAAGCCATCCGCATATTTTGTGCATTTGCATGTTTTAATGATTTTAAATTATTTCAAATAGACGTAAAAAGCGCATTTTTGAACAGATTTTTAAAAAAGAAAGTTTTTGTGAAACAACCCCCTGGTTTTGAAGATTTTCAAAAACCTGATCACGTCTTCAAGCTTAAGAAAGCACTATATGGACTCAAACAGGCACCTCGTGCTTGATATGAACGCCTAAGTGCCTTTTACTTGATAATGTTTTTTCAAAAGGAAGAGTTGATACAACTTTTTTATCAAATCTTTAAATGATGACATTCTTCTTATGCAAATATATGTTGACGACATTATATTCGATTCTACTAATGAAAAACTTTGCCAAAAGTTTGCTAAGTGTATGCAGAGTGAATTTGAGATGAGTATGATGGGAGAGCTGAACTTCTTCCTAGGACTCCAGATCAAACAACACTCAAAGGGAACATTTATCAATCAAGCCAAGTATACGAAGGACATACTGAAAAAGTACGACTTCGATAATGTAAAGCCAATCGGAACTCCTATGGCTACATCCACAAAGCTCGATTCTGATAAAAATGGCAAACCTGTCGACCAGCATAAGTATCGAGGTATGATTGGTAGCTTATTATATTTAACTGCTAGTCGCCCTGATATTATGTTCAGTTTTTGCATCTGTGCACGATACCAGGCAAATCCTAAGGAATCACACCTAAGTGCCGTTAAACGTATCTTCCAATACCTTAAAGGAACTTCTATAGTCAGCTTGTGGTATCCTAAAACCAAATCCTTTGACCTGATAGGTTACTCGGATGCAGATTTTGCAGGATGCAAAGTAGACCGTAAAAGTACCAGCGGTACATGTCATTTCCTAGGAAAAGCCTTAGTCTCTTGGTTTAGCAAGAAAAAAATTCTGTAGCATTATCAACTACTGAGGCTGAGTATATCGTCGCAGGTGCTGTGCTCAAATCTTGTGGAAGAAGCGAACCCTAGAAGACTACAATCTGCACTACACTAAGATTCCTATTTATTGTGATAACACTAGCACCATTAATCTGACTAAGAACCCTGTATGTCACTCACGCACAAAATACATTGAGATACGTCATCACTTTTTACGTGATCACCAACAACACGAGGATATCTGCTAAGAGTTTATTGACATAGATCATCAACTAACAGATATTTTCACAAAACCACTGGCAGAATACTATTTTAACATAATGAGGCGAGAGCTAGGTATACTTGAATTTTTAGATTCATAGTGTAGTATAGTAATTAAGTTTAAATTTTATGACTCGAAACTTCGTAATTTATTTAACGAAAATTATTTTTGGTACAAGCCTACAAAGGGACTGTCTGCCACCATGACTACGGTCGAAGTGAAGCGGTACTTAAGTGTTCTCCAGTGAACCTCCGTTAGCTGGGACAGTGTCACGACCCATAGCCTAGAGTAAGGGCACGAGAACTGTTTACGTCCAGCCTACGCCACAGTGTCGGTGGTAGAACGCTGTCCTAGGTCAATCATCTAACAATATAAAAGGTACCTGTATAGTATATACACTCCTTGGGTGATTGACACGTGGCCTACAAAATTTCATAGGATCTTATTGACTGGTTAGGAAGAAATTCGACCCGCACGTAATTTGTACTGTCGTGCATTGACAGCTGAGACACGCACAGACACGCACAAACATGCACTCGTGTCTGCCGTGGACACGTCGTGGATATGTGTCAGACTGTCCAGCATGTAGACCTATCATAGGCGAACACGTGGGTGTGTGCACGTGACACTAAGTATCGTGTGTCGTGTCCTACACGCGTGTGCACTCGTGCACGACGTTGTGATACACTGGGTGCACCCCATGTGTTTGAATTGTTGTGGACACTTCTGTGTCATATTTGTTGGACACGAAATGACTCGAAGGACACGTGCACATGTGTATCTAGGTTTACCAACCATTACTTAGCATTCTACTATGTTAATTGAACTCAAAATCATCGAATCCCCCAATATTCTGATACCCGACTGATACACAAGCATGAGATGAGTTTTCTAGGTTAATTTGTATTTTTTTAACTGATTAATGTTGCTGAATGATTTGTTAAGTTCACCAACATGTATAATGAATAGGGATCATATTAGTTTGTGATTTGTGTTGAGCAATGGGTTTTCGAAGATTGGTTTTGACATGCTAGCTGCTAGGACTAAGTTTATGAAGCTGTTACTTGTTTGTTTTCCTCACACACATTGAACTTCCTGGAAACACTAACCCACTGCTTCCTATGCACCTACATGTGTAGTACCCCTACAGCTAACCCAAAGTAATAGAAGTTATTAAATATAGAAGTCAACTGTCATAAATTCAGAATTTAAATATCATTACTGCAGTTATGACCTCGGAAATACAAGTAGCCGAACTCAGACCGAACTCTGATCGAGTTCGGACCAAATTCGGGCCGAGTTCGGTCGGTGTTGTTCAGCTTCCAGAACCGAACAGCCGGTCCTAGCTCTTAATAAACCCCTCATCTCTTCTTTTTTTTTCACACAACCAACTCGTGAAAAACCTTCTACTATTGTCAAAACTTCTTACTACTCCTTCCCTTCAAGCGTCCAAAGAGTTCTAGTGGGCTACTCTATTTCATCTTCTTCTTTCTTTCTAAGGTACTATATTTCTTTTTCTTCTGTTCTATGGCTTCTAAGCGTCAGAGAAGACAGGTTGATCCCTCACAAGCATGGTCTTCCTCATCCGACTATGTCCCCACCAGTCTTTTCAATCCAGCTAGACCCTTAGGTTCAGATGATTTTGACTCTGGTCTATTTTCTGATAAGGAATATTCTGACCTTTGGTTTGACTCATTCTCTGGTCGTAGAATATGTGCTGGAGCTTGCGTAAACTTTACTATATTTTCTGAATACGCTCCCACATTTGACCATCTCGGCTATCGTGACTTCTTCGAAGTAGCCGAGAACATCTACGACAATGTTGTCTGTATGTTTTACTACAACTTGTAGGTAAAACCAAACGAAAACTTCTATTCTTGCGTTACTGGGCAAGAATTGAAGTTCAACGCCACAGACATCAGCAAATATTTCCATGTTCCTGATGTGGGTGAAGCTCTAGTGGATATCCATCATATCCAATTCACAGAAGGTATCACTCTCGACTCCTTCAAAGAACTGCTTTGCCATCCACGACCTGTTCCTAGAAGAGTCTTTTCAAAAGACCTTAACCAAAACTTCTATGAACTCCATCGTTTAATTTTCTCAGTTCTCCTTCTAAAGAAAAGATCATCTGATGAGATCACTTTCTTAGAGCTGTCCGCCATGTATCATATCTATTTTGGCATTTCTTTTTCTATCCCCAAGACCATGATGGCCTGGATGCTGAACTACAGAAATATAGGACGCAACCTAGTCTATCCTATGCACTTGGCCTCCATCTTTCGAAGGTTTGAAATTGATCTTCAAACCTGTGCCTACTCCTCCACTCCCATAGAGCTCAGTAGATCTCGTCGATACCCTACTCTACCTCTGCCTCCTGGAGCTCAGCCTGCTCCAGATGCTGATGCCGAGGCTCCTGCTCCAGCTCCAGCTCCAGCTCCTGCTCTGGGTTTTGACCCAGGATTTTATTAGCGGTTTGATGACTTTGTTGGTCTCTCTACGCAACATCATCAGAGCTACCTCGACTCAGAGTTCCGCCACATCACGCAGGCTCAGGTGTTGCAGAACGGCAATGCTGATCTCCACTGGAGTCTCTCATAGGATCCATCTCATCCAGTGACCATCCTTCCTCACCCAGGCTTCCCAGGACCCAGGTTCGGAGATTAGACGACTTTTCCTTACTCCGATCCTACTGCTGCTTACTTTCCTCCGGATGCCCCTGGCGGTGACGACCCCACTATGTGATATGGATTTGAGCTGGTGGATAGTGGATATGATGTTAGCTGATGATCTATGTTATGATATAGTTTTTATTTTATTTTGTCTAAACTTTTTAGTTAGACAACTTATTAGCAGTTTATGATGATGATTGTATCTTTCATTCAGTTTATGCATGATATTATCAGTTTATTTCAGTACTAGTTATCTTTTTATGCACTTTGTGTTATTTGGTTATCTCTTTATCTTCACTTTGTCTGTTTGTCAGAAATTGTTGGCTTCACACATTACGGGGAAGCCAATGCCATTTTTATATTGACAAAGGAGGAGACAAAGTACATACCAAAAATTAGAAATCGGAGAAAGCGTATAATCCAAAAACAAAACTATTTTTCAGGTACATTTTATTTGTTCTAGTTTTAGATATATTTTGGTATAGACTCAAGTTTGTCAATTATCAAAATGGGGGAGATTGTTGGCCCATTCCATGGTCACACCCGATTTTAATAATCGACATGAACTTAAGTTAATACACAAAATATACAAACTGCCGCTAATCATTTCAGGACGTGTGAAATCAATATCAACAAGCGTCGTACTACTGCACTATCAAGAACACAAATCATCAATCTGAAGATTACTTTCATTGGGATCCAGTCCGGGTCATTTTACAATTTATTATGTATTTTATCTTTATTGAGTCTAGGATTTAAATTGTAAAATCGACTAGGTAATACTGGCTTAGGTTAATCTCAGTCCACATTTCTAAAAAGCCTACCTATTCCCATTCTATTTTACTAAAAGTTCAAAATCATTTTTGCAACAGACTTTGACAAATATTCAAAATTCTCCTAGACAAAACTCAAACCGAGTTCGGCCCGAGTTCGGTCCAAACTCTGTCCGAGTTCGGTCTGTTTGAATTCAAATATTCGTTGCCTCCAAATCTGTATGCAACGTACATATGCAAAATCTTTGCATCAGAACTCTGTCCGAGTTCGGTCTAAGAAAATACCTATAAATAGGAGAGAGTTTTTTATTTCAAATCACTCATTCATTCTTCATCTTCTCTTCTCTATTCAATAAGTGTTTTCATCCGATCAAAAGCTTTCATATCACACCTATACTCCTTTTAGACAAAAGCCAGTAATATCTATTTCAATCTAGAGTCTTTTGGTGTTCAAAAGTTGTAAAGAGGTTGTTCAAAGTACAACAATTATCTTTGTTGTGGAGTCGATCTTGCGCTCGTCACCAAGTACGGTGTTGTGAAGTTGATTGTGCACTTGTCACCAAGCACGGTATTGTAAGAGACTACAAGCTCTCAATTAGCTTATGCCTTAGTGGATTAACATCGAACAAGAGTACTCGAGACTGGATTAGTCCTCTCAGAGGGATACCAATATACATCGTTGTGTCACTGAGTTTGATCTCTCTATCTCTTGCTACATTTATTTATTGTCTCTTATTTACTACCATAGTTATAGTTTAAAATTTTGAATTGGTGATTATTTTCTGGTGCACACACACTCTCTATTCACCCCCCTCTAGAGGTACTTAACGGCCCTACACAAGTCGTTGCGAGCGGCCATAGAAGAGGGCGTTTGGGCGGGCGTCGTTTTACCGACATCCTCGGCAGCAGATGACTGAGCCCGACTAAGGTCCTCACGATACGCAGCCTATCAAATGAATGTGTTTATACTATAAGATTTACCTAAGTTGTAATCTAAATCCTATGTTTCACTAAGTTATAGTGTGAATCCTAAGTTTACCTAAGTTATAGTCAGAATACTTTTAACTTTAACATAAATCTCATAAACATAAGTAATTACATCATTCTCCTTGGCCCTCTCGTCGATGAAGCTTCCGTCCTTCTGCCTCTTGTGCGTATGCTAGAACACATCGTGCTTGGTGACCGATTCTGGCGCCCTTTCCTCCTTCACCGCCCGTTGGGTATGTATACGAAATTTTCGTAGAATTTAATTAAATCCGTATATTAATAATACCGAATTCGATAGTAAAATAAATTTACGATATCTTACCAGATCTGTAAGCGCCGCTGCGTGGGGCCTTGATCCCCCCGTATGAAGCCCCGCGGCCCGTCGGTTCGCCATCGCCTTCTCCGATTTCTCCTTGTATGCATGAGTATCCATCATATCCAAGAGCTCCTCATAATACTCATATCGGATCCAATTCGGCCTCGTCTGTCCCATTTTAAGGTCATGAATCATATCATGTATCTTCTTCGAGGTAGCACTTTTGTAGGTCCTGCGAATCGCATCCTCGCGATGGGGGGACACCAGAACGTCGTCTAACATACAAATTCAATTATCACGTAATTTAAAAAATGGTTGATTAAGGAGTAACTAATAATTAACCACAAGATATGGATATATACCCTCAACTCGTCGAGCCAGACGTAATTTACGTTTGGGGGCACCGATGAAAAGTTGAGGTAGGGGCCATGGAAGTTAGTCCTGATAATTTCTCCAGGAGACCTGGCAACATTAAACGAAAAAACCTATAAAGAAAGAACGACTGGATTATTAACTTGAATAAATAAAAAATTTAATAAATTATCTTAAATTTACTTACGAGGATCCCGCGGGCCATAGCTCTCGTCGAAACTCGCCTATAGGCCTCTCTGGTGCCGTCGGAGGATCCGCGGGTCCGCACATGTACTCCCCAGTAACCGGATAGAATCGAGTATGGGGGTACTCCGGGGCCCACTATGCAGTAACTGGTGGATCCGCTGGCGGAACGGATCCGCTAGCGGATGGAGACTCATGCCTCGATAAAATTGTTGATCGACGGCGGGATGACTCTGTGCCTGGGGTACTCTTCGGGTCGAGTTCGCTGGATGGGGTCACATTCCGGAAAGATTGAATGCGAACACAACCACCAGCACCACCACAACCACGACCACAACCACCAGCACCACCACGACCACGACCACCAGCACGACCACCACCAGCAGCACGACTAAATAGAACACATAAAAATAATTAACAATATAGAAGTATAAATGAATATAAAATTCTAAACTAAAATATACATGCCACCAACAAAGAGACGAGTGCCGCCGCGACGAAAAGGACTAGGAGTGCCATCTGCAAAAAGAAAAATCATACAATAAGTAAATGATCGAACGAGAAAAGCATAAATTCACGTAATTGCTTTTATGAGGTCAAACTGAATTTACGTAATTGGAAGTGTTTTTAATATACAATGATATTTAACCTAATCATCGTCTTCGTTATCGTCCTTGGCCTCGTCTTCATCATCATCCTCATTCTCATCCTCATCCTCATTCTTATCCTCATCGTCGATTTCATATGTATCCTCATCCCCATCAAATTCTTCTTCTTCTTCTTCTTCTTCTACCTCAATATTTGGGACAAGATGCCTCTTTCTTTCCTGGTCGACAGCTAAGTCTTGTGTATCAACCTCTTCCTCCCCTCTATTTTTCTCAACAATATCTTCAACATCCTTTGTATCCGACTGTTGTCCCAAGTATTGGGACTTTTCGATCTGGTCCTCTTGGTATGCTGGGTCTCCAACGTTGAATGTATTTCTAGATTTAATCTTGCATACTGCCCACTAGTCAAATCGATCTCTACGATGCCTTGGGTAGCTTGTATAGTAGACTTGAACAGCCTGACTTGCTATTGTAAATGTATCGGACCCTCTATAACTCCTACGATGATTTATATCGACAAATCCAAATTGTTTATCAATTCTTCAACCGATATTTGGTGTCGTATCAAACCACACACATTTGAACATCACAATATACATATCATATGGGGCAATATATTGTAAATCTACAATATCCTGAAGCACTCCATAATAGTCAAAGTTCGGCTCGTAGTCATAGATGGTGCCTTTTATGCAAACACCGGAATCCTTGGTACTGATGCCGTCATTGATAAATTCGACATTTATAGCATTCTGATTTGCCTTAAACCTGAAGCCATTAACGACATAGCATGGCCAAGTCTTTACTTGCTTCTTCGGTCCCAATGCCAGATAACGAACACTCTTATTTGTGAGTGTTATTTTAGGCAATAAAACCTGTAAAGAAAAATTTATAATTTAAATGTTTTAGATGTCTATATTTTAATGGTAGCCGCATAACATATTATCTCAGTTACTTACGTATTTGTGAGACCAGGACGAAAATGTACAAACAACCTCTCTTTGAAGTCCCTCATCGGTAATATCGGGTGTCCTCATTTTGATTTCATCTCTAAATACACTGTTAGAGAGAATAAGAATAAGTGTAGTCACTTACTTCATCAAATTAGAGATTATAATGAGTGCAAGTGTACTGTCTTACTTCTCCAAATCTCTCACTTCTTGTATGTCACAGTTTAACAAGACATATTGGTGAGCGGCATCATACTCATCGTCAGTCAACCACCATTTTTTACTAGCCCCAACAGGCTTGCCCCTTACATTGAATATACCTCCATCCTCAACGTCCTCGTCATTCCTTTGAGGTCTATTACGATTTATCTTAACATGAGTATCGAAATAAATGGAGTGAAGGGGGAGGAGCTGCTGCCCATGGCAGCAGCAGGTCAGTAGTGAGCTGCTATCCTTAGGACAGCAGCAGTAGGTATATGAAGAGCAACAGCAGCTGCTATATGCAGCTGTAGCTACTGCCAATGCAGCAGCAGTAGCACACAGGCAGAATGCAGGACATCCCTCCTTTTCCCAGTTCATACATCCAATCCATTCATCCATTCAATCCTTTCATCCTTTTCATTCAATTCAGCCCACTAATCCCTTCCATTTTCGTCTCATATTCAGTCCCTTGTTGGTATCAGTAAACACATGTTTAGCCCCTTTATTTCAGTCCTTAACATCTCATTTTAGTCCCACATATTCAGCCCCTAACCCATTCACTTCTTATGCATTTCATCTATGTATATCAGTGCATCTCCACATCCATTCATATAAATATTTCATTCCAATTCAGTCCTACATTTCCATTTCCCACCATACCAGTCCATTCATTCCATCAACCATTTCATTCAACCCATTCACAATACATTCATTCACAGTATTCATATCAGTACATCACATAAAATTACTCTAACTCACAGCAATACAGTCTATATATTTTTGTCTAACTCAGAACCAATTCACATCTACATTTATTTCATAACAGCCCATTCACCATTCATTCATCCACCACTTCGTAGTCCATCTCCATTCCTCCATCCTTTAGCCCATGTTGACCACCATTTAACCCTCAATATACCCTTGTGATAGAGTGATGTTTGAGCCCATGTTGGAGAGTAATTTAGTATGTTAGAAAGTTAGGATAGTAAGTTATCATGTTAGTAAGGTGAATGAGATTTACCTTATTTCTAAGATAAGGTATTAGATACTTCAAGATATGAAGTTAGAGTATCAAGATACCATGGCATGGTATCGAGATACGAGGGTATGGTATTAGGATACCATGTTGAGGTAGAAAAGTGCCTAGAAACTAAGGTAGAGGCTTGGTAGTGAGTTTACCTTGGTAAGGTAACAGGGTAAAGGTTAAGGTAATTACCTAGAAGCTAAGGTATGAGTTTAACGGTTTAAGATATAGTTAGAAATTGTTTTCCTTGGTTGGTAATGGTCAGGATTAGTGCTCTTAGACTAGTTTTGACCTCGGTTGACCGTTTTGACCAAAAGTCAACAAAAGTCAACCGAAAGTCAAACTTAGTCTAAAAGTGAGCAGAACTTGACCGAACTCAACCAGAGTTGACCAGTTGACCAAAAGTCAACTGTTAGTCAACATTTGACTAGTTTGACCTAGAGTTGACCAGTTGACCAAAAGGCAACTGTAAGTCAACCTTTGACACAGATTGACCTAGTTTGACTTGGATTGACTTCTTGTGACCTTGTTTGTTCTAGTGTGGCTCTGTGTGACGTAGTTTGGCTTAGTATGACCTACTATGACCTAGTTTTGCCTGATATGACCAAGTTTGACCTAATTTTGGCTTAGACTTGCATATCATAACTCGATTAGCATTCCTTTCATTACTAAACCATGTTTTGACTTATAGTATCTCATCTTTAGGTCTGTGATTACTCTGAGCATTTATTCACCGTATCAGCTCAGGACCACAGGCAAGTACATTTACTGATAGTTTTTATTGTCTTGATATCTGTTATATCCGATTCAGTCGTAGTGTCTTACTTGATTCCCGACACGATGGTTCACGGACTAGTATACGTTGGATCATGACATGAGATGTTGTTCCTGGATTTTCTTAGTATATTGGTACATTTTTTGTCTTATTTCCTATACTTGTATAGACACCGATTCCTGAGACGGAGTAGCTACCCTCCCAGGAAATCCCGTGTCATGACGTGTCATGTCCAGATCTGTTATACTATTCAGGGATGGAGAATTATTAGGAGCTATATGATCAAGCCATCCTGTCACTATATTCTTGTGCTTGCGCCACCCTCACTTCATGTAGGGTGTAGCGAGATCTTATTCCTTGTGCTCGTTATCCAGATTGGCCGGCATAACCCTTTCCAGTAATTTTCTTGTGATTGTCGGGCCAAGTAGATAGCCTGTCCTGTTTTCCAAGCCGATCACATAATGCTCTAATAATTCATGGCATATTTTATATTTACTTTATTACATCATATATCCTACTTAGTTCTACATTCAGTACTTTTTCCACCATGTTATGATATTCAGTGCTCACATCCTGTTATATATTTTCTGTTGATTTTGTCTTTTATTTCATTATGATGTCTCTTATAGAATTTGTCAATTCATATGGAACTATTGTTAGTGTTTGTACTTGCTTATTTTCCTGACAGGATACCGTTGATATATTACAAATGATTCAGAGACAAACTGTTTGACCTACTATGGGGTCGGGGCAGATGGAGACTTAGGCCAGGGCTGTGACCTGGCAGTTGAGACACTAGACTTTGTACACCTGGACTAGTATAGCTTAGTTAGGTTTGCCTGGACTGCAATCTAGCTAGTGTTTTCAGACTGTAGTATTTTATATTATATTTTGAGATTTTGTGATGTGTTTATATCTCTGGGCTTGTGTTGGATCTTGAACTCTTTTCCAGTTTTTCCCTTCTATCATATTTCCATTTCGTGCTATCTATCCTAGTTTGTTCTTGTGATTGAGTTATGCCATATTATACCTCCATGCGAAGATGACAGGTACCCTTATATTTTTCTAGTTGTAGTATTTATAGACGATCTGTACAGCATTCTACCGCCGATTATGCGACATAGGCTGGACGTACCCACGTTCTCGTGGCCTTCCTCAGGGTGCTGGTCGTGAGAGACTCTGACACTAGCATCGGCCCAATTTTCAGAAAAGTGCTGTCAGCCAACATAACATCCGTACATCTTTCAGAAGATGAAGACGATGACTAGGCAATATAGTTCTTCGAAGAAGAACCCGGGGCTCAACGCCTAGGTGCGTACTGGAAATCTCGCTTTGAACTACGGGAACCCCTACTGAAGACGAAGTCGAGAAAATCAACCTCGGGGATGGATCTTCCTCCAAACCTATCACTACCAAAATAAGTCATATTACCGACGAAATTAGCGAAGTTTATTAAAAACGTCGCTACCATTAAGGGAATTAGCGACGCATAAATAAAATGTCGCTGATCGTCGCTATCAGCGACGATCAGCGACGCTACTGTGACGTCTTTTAAGTTAAAAATAACATTGCTGATAAGTCGGTGAATGTCGCTAATTTGGCTAGTAATAGCGACGTTTACCGACGTAAGTGTTTTTACGTCGCTCATATCAAATAATAGCGACATTTATCGACGTCTTTAGTGACGTTGCTAATGTTTTTAATATAGGGTTCTGGCTTTATTTCTTTTTCCCCACTCGTTCTCAGAAAATTTCAAACCCCCTCGTTCGACCACCCCTCGTTCGACCATCACGCGCCTCGCCCTTCGCCGGAGCCCGACATCCACCACCTCCATCCACCTCCACCACCTCTAGCCATCGTCGCTCCACTTCGCCATCGCCGAAGCACGACAATCGTTTGCCGACCCCTCCCTCTCCACTAGGCTTCTTCTCCTCTCCGGCCACCCCTCGTCGGTCAACACCCCTCCCCTCCTGCCACCCCCCTCATTGATCAGGTAAACCCTAACCCTAATCGGACATACATACACACGAACACAGACAAACACATACACACAGACACAAACGAACACAGACGAACACATACATACACACACGGAATAAGTATATTGAATTTGGAGTATTTCTACTCAGAATTCTGTTTTGTCTCGAGTTTATTTTCGTGAACGATAATTGGATGGAGGATGGTTGTGTCCGTGTCCAGATAGCTCGTGATGCAGTCGGGTCATATCCTAATTAATTGGTGTGTGCAGTGGAGTGTCAGGTGCTAGAGGTCATCTGGACTCAGGGGGGTGTACGTGGGAGTCGACCATGGCGGGAAGGAGATTGATTCTGGGATTCAATACAGTAGAAATTCTTTGTGTTTTGTTACCTTGTTAAATGATTTACTACAATATAGTTATATATGTACCCATTTAATGTGATTAGAGAAGTACTAGACCATAGCTGATAGAGTTGGAAGACTTCATATTCAATGGGAAGCTATGATATTTAGCTCGGCTAGCTACTGTGACCTATGATATGTTGATATGCATATATTCTAATTTTCTATGTATAGATGGTGAGTATGTTATATTTGTGTGCTAACACAGTCTAAATATTAGTGTTATTTTATATGTGGTAAAGGGTATTTTTGGCATATATCGATAGAAAAATGAAAGAGGTTACTCAAAATAATTTCCAGTTTGAGATGGTTGCATGAATGGGCGGTCTGCTAACATGATTGATATTATTTCCAAGAATGTAGTTTATGTTTAGATTCTTATATGAAATGCACACTCATATTTGTGTCATACTAAGTGAATTTGATATCTAATATACTAAGGAGTATCCTAGTACCTACAGTGTATAGAGTATCCTAGAAGTGTAGGTATGATTGGTATATCGTATTACATAGAGTGTATAGAGTATCCTTTCGGTCTATAAGAGTTACTTCACTCATTTTGTCAAGACAGGTAAACTTTTTAAATGTTGACGGTATATATACCGTCAACATTTGGTTTTGCCTTGTAGCTACAGGCAGTTGCCTGCATTTTGCCTTATAACTTGGCCTTTGGCCTGTGCTTGAGCAGTATGGACTTCCAGGTTAGGGTGTTAGTTCATGATTAGAATTGTTTAGATATTAGTTTCAGTTAAAGGGTTAGTTTAGATTAGGATATTAGTTTATGTTAGAAGGAATATGAGAGTTAGTAGATGTTAAAGTAGGATATTAATTTACTAGTTAGGATAGATAGTTTGAGTTAGAATACTGCTCAAGCACAGGCCAAAGGGTCGATATTGGATATTAATTTAAAAAATTTATCTTTCTTGACAAACTGGGTGAAGTAACTCTTGTAGACCCAAAGGGTCGATATTGGACAGTTGGTGTCGTGTACTCCTATAAGTAAAATTATACCTCGACAGACACCTTCCTTACAGGAGGTTGGAAAGAAATTGGGATGAGTATCAGAATTGGTATCAGATTAGTATCGACCGTATCGGATTAGTATCGACCGTATGTACTTAGTGTCGTGTACTCCTACAAGTACAATTATACCTCGACCGTATGTACTTAGTATCGACCGTATCGGATTAGTATCGGTTTATTGGATACGACACTTTGACACAAGACAGTTGTTTTAGTCCCAACATAGTTGTTTTTGTTTCTTCCTTCAAATTCTTTGTTTGTAATGTGTGGAATGAATGAACAATTTATGTTGCGCACCCATATCTAAACTGTCTTAACATTCATTCACTAACTGCAATGTGCATGTATCTATATTATAGAATTATCTTCAATTGGGTATGGATATGAATTATTACTTAAAGAAACGTTCATGGATGTACAACCGTCATCCTGATGACATGTACGGTGTGTGGGATGAATTCATAGAGGGTGTACAGTAGTTTCTACAGTTTGCCAAGGCGTTCCCTCAGTACATGGACGGTACCAAAATTAAGTGTCCGTATATGAGATATCGCAACTTGAAATATCATCCAGAAGTGGAAGTCACGTATCATTTATACTCAAAGGGTTTCACGCCGAATTACTTTCAGTGGAGCGCGCACGGAGAACTTGTGTATTTAGCATCGGAGTATGAGCCTTATGTGGATGTCCACAACAACGCTGCTTACGACGATGGGTTGGTGAACATAATTTTTGACGCAGCGGGGCCAAGTTTCGATCCGGACGATCATGACGCACCTGAGGAGGCATCGAATGCCGATGCTGCACAGGTCATGGAGTTGCTGGAGAATGCAAGGACTCTATTATATCCTGGTTGTGAGGATCATTCACCATTGGAGGTGGTTACAAGATTGTTGAGCATCAAATCCAATTTTAACATGTCGTAAGATTGCTACAACCATCTTATGGAGTTGCTTATAGAAATATTGCCTGAGGGTGCTAAGTTGCCTAAAGACTTCTACCGATCTAAGAGGATGGTGAGATCGCTCTGGATGGGATAGGAGAAAATCGATGCATGTCGCAACGGGTGCATGTTGTACTACAAAGACGACAAGGATGAAGATGCCTGCAGATTTTGTGGTACCAATCGCTACAAGGGCAATGATAGAGGAAAGTCTGTCGGTGCCAGAAAGCCTACCGACGTATAGCGACGTCTACCGACGTTTACCGACGCTTTCCGACAGCATATTACGTCGGTTGACGTCGCTACACTGGCATATATTGCCAGGCTACCGATGTATAGCGACGTCAGTTTCGTCGGTATGCGTCGATAAACGTCGGTAGACGTCGGTAAACGTCGGTAAATATCCCAGGATTTTACCTCATTTTTCCAGGATATACCGACGTATAGCGATATCACAAAACGTCGGTAATATATACCGACGCATAGCGACATCAAAAATGTCGATAATTTTTCTAGGGAATACCGACGTATAACGACATCATAAATGTCGCTATTTCATCGACGAAACGACGGTAAACGTCGGTATATTACCGACGTATCTTTACGTCGGTAAACGTCGGTGTTGGCGACGATCAGCGACGTATTTCCAAACAGCGACTAAGGTTTCCGCGATAAGAGGAAGATGTCGCTAAATACGTCGCTAAACTGGTTTAACGACGTCTTTAGGCATTTTAGCGACGTCTTTAGGCATCACAAAAATGACTTATTCTGGTAGTATATCTTCATCAGCAAGAGCTTGGCTAGGGAGGACCGGGAATCCTTGGTCCAGCTGGTCAAAGAATACATCGACGTCTTTACCTGGAGCTACGAAGACATGCCAGGCCTCGATCCGCAAGTCACGATGCACATGCTTAATATCTTACATGACGCTAAGCCTATCAAGTAGCAACAATGATGTTTCGTCCTAACATCATGGACGCTATCGATAAAAAAATCATAAACTCCTGGACAGCGGGTTTATTCGCAAAGAACAATACCTGGACTGGATAGCCAACGTTGTTCCCATCACTAAAAAGAACGGAAAGGTTCGGGTCTGCATCGACTATTGGGACCTCAACTTAGCTTGCCCGAAGGACGAGTTTTCGCTCCCGATCACTGACGTAATGATCAAGAACACATGTTGTTTCGAACGCATGTCCTTCATGGATGGCTACTCGGGCTACAACCAGATCAAGATTTTCCCAGATGACGAAAGACACACGTCGTTCAGCACTCCAAAGGGGGTTTACTGCTACACAGTAATGTCCTTTGGCTTGAAGAATGCAGGTGCCACATACCAACGAGCAATGAGCACTATCTTCCATCAGTATCTCTGCAAAACAGTCGAATGCTACGTTGACGATATTGCTATCAAAAGCCATCGTCGGGGTGATCACCTACAAGACCTGAAGACAGTCTTTGATTTCATGCGGGCACATCAGCTTAAGATGAACCCTGCTAAATCCTTCATTGGGGTTTCTAGTAGAAAATTCTTGGGATTCATTATCACTGCAAAGGGCATTCACGTCGATCCCGAGAAGACCAAAGCCATCCTTGACATGGATCCTCCGAAGAACCTTGGAGAACTTCGATGCCTACAAGGATGTCTCGCATACATCCGAAGGTTTATTGCAAACTTTTTCGGTAAATGCCAACCCTTCACCAAGCTCATGAAGAAGGGAGTCTCCTATTTCTGGATGAAAGAATGTCAGAAAGCTTTCGACGACATCAAAGCTTATCTGACGAGCCCCCTAGTTCTAGTGGCACCCGTCGCAAGCAAACAATTCATGCTCTACGTTCGTGCAACGGACCATTCCCTTGGTGCTTTGTTGGCCCAGAACAATTAAGTAGGCCATGAGCAGGCTATCTACTACCTAAGCAGGACAATGGTCAAGGCCGAACATTGGTACAACCCCGTCAAAAAGAATGTCTAGCTCTGGTATTTGCCATCCAAAAGACTCGCCATTAGGTCTCGGGACAGATAATTTATGTCATATCCCGAGTCAATCCACTCAGAGTCCTCATGACAAAGCCGGAGGCACTAAACTCCCGATTGGCTACTTGGACTATTGACACCATATGACATGGTATTTGTCCCAAAAAAGGCAGTCAAAGGCCAGGCTCTGGCTGATTTCCTAGCAGCGCACCCAATTCCAGAAGCGTCCAGACTCTATGAAGACATTCCTGATGAATTACAAGAATCGAACATTACCGAAGAGAACCCCGACTAGTAAATGTTCTTCGACGGTGCTTCTAGAACATGCCCCAAAGGCCAGATCATCACAGGAGAGGGGGTAGTCCTGATCTCCCCCGACAAGATGGTCATCCAGCTTGCCTATTCTCTTTCAGAGCAGTGCTCCAATAACATTATAGAGTACAATGCTCTCATCATGGGACTCCATTTAGCAAAGAAGCTGGGGGTAGAATACCTCGAGCCTTACGGCGACTCAAAACTAATCGTCAATAAAGTTCGAGGACAATACGAGGTTCGCCATGAAGACCTCGTCACCTATCATAAAGCAGCATTGGACATTATCTCAACCTTCACTGAGTTCTTTATAGAACACGTGCCTTGGCTGTAAAACTTATAAGCTGACGCTCTGGCTGGCCTAACATCCTCACTAGTTGTACCAATCGGGACTCAACACTTCATTATAGTGGTGGGTCGGGATTTGGCTTATCCCAGAAACAATCTGTACATGCGGACAACTCATGCCATGGCTACAGATACCAGCATTAACGTCAGAGACTGGAGATTCCCATTCATCGACTTTTCCATCTACAAAATCCTTCTAGAAGACCCGAAGGAGGCAGTCTCAGTCAGAAGGCGTTCCCTCCGATTCTATTATGATATGGCTACTAAAATGTTGTACCGACGATCCTACGATGGACTTCTCCTCCGATGTCTATCAAACGAAGAGTCTGCTGAAGCCCTCTGAGAAGCTCATGACGAAACATGCAGAGCTCATCAACCAGGTCCTAAGCTACAGGACGGACTCCGACGTATGGGATATAACTGGTCTACCATAATAGCTGATGCTGTTGAGTATGCGAAGAAATATCGTGCTTGCCAGGTACACGCCGACTTTGTTCACAGACCGTCAGAGCCTCTACATCCTACGATCGTCTCTTGGTCGTTTGAAGCTTGGGGTATGGACATAGTAGGACCTATCACCCCTCCCTCCTCCTGGAGATACCGCTTTATCTGGGCAATCATCGACGACTTCTCTAAGTGGGAGAAGCAGTGCCACTGACGGAAGTAAAAAATTTAAAGGTGATCAGTTTCATCAAGCATCATGTCATCTATTATTTTGGGTTGCCTCAGAGGATTATCCACGACAACGGGCCGCAATTCATCAGCCATGTATTCAATAGATTCTGTGACAAAAATCTTATTCAGAATGTGGCATCAACCGCCTACAATCCGATAGCAAACGGATTGGCGGAAGCTTTTAATAAAACCATCGTCAAGCTACTCAAAAAGTCGTGTCATCCAACAAGCACGACTAGGATGAGAAGCTCGGTGAATGCCTTTGGGCCTATCTCACAGCAGTATGGACCCCGACAGGCAACACACCGTTCTTCTTGGTCTATGGGAGCGAAGCAGTATTGTCGCTGGATATCCAAATACACTTACTCCGAGTGGCGATCACGAATCAGCTGACAGAAGAAGACAATCAATGTCGCCGTCTGCAAGAGTTGGAAGCGTTGGACGAAAAATTCCTCTTGGCTCAACAGCGCATCGAAATTTACCAAGCCCGCATCTCACAGGCTTTCAGTAAAAGGGTCAAACAGAGGACTTTTCGAGTAGGTGACTTGGTTCTGGCTGTCAGAAGATCGATGGTAATGATTGATAAGAAACCGAAAAAGTTCGAACCCAAGTGGGAAGGACCCTTCGTCATAGAGACGGTATACTCAAACGGTGCTTATCGTCTCGCTCAACCTAATGGGGACTTGTTCATGATGTCTATCAATGGCAAGTTCCTGAAGAAGTACTTTCTTGACACCCCTCGAAAATGTACTACCCTTTCCCCAGAAGGGAGAACTTCGTGAACTTGACAAAACCAGGTTCACATCCATTTCTTTGACAATCATGTGCTTCTGGAACCCAGCTGTTCGATTGCATTCCCATTAGAAGAACAACCATGTTCATATCACCTCTGAGTTGCTTCTCTACACCTTATTAAACAGGAATTTATACTACGTAAGATCATGTTCATTACTATGTTTACCATGTCCACATTACCTTTGAGTAAACATCCCGTACAATAATTCCCGAGTTGTTGCACATCAACCATAGAACATCCACGTCCATATCACCTCTGAGTTGTTTTATAAATCTCCACAAAGTTCACTCCTACCATGTCCATATCACCTCTGAGTAGGAAAACTCCACCATTTAGCCCCATATTTACCACGCCCATATTTTCTCTGAGTAAATATGTCGATCCTCTCTCTCAACTTATTATCCGTACCTAATACCAAGGTACACCAAGGATGATAAGTTTACATAAAATCTCTAGTTGAATTATCCTATATTCACTATGTTCATATTACCTCTGAGTGAATGTGTCGGTGTCCTCTATGAGTAACTTATTATCTGCACCTAGAAACCAAGGTGCGCAAATGATAATAGGTCCACCAAAAATATCACAGAAAGTGAACAAAGCAAAAATCCTTTATTTCTTCGAAACAAGAAGTAAAAAGACTATATTTGCAAAAGAAACAAAAGAAAGAGGAAAAGAAAATAGAGAACAGTTGTGTCTCTAAACCAAAAACAATAAAAAGGATGGAGGAACTAAGGATCGACAAACAACTCGTCAATCCGACGCTTTAGGTCCTGAGCTTTGGTCTCCACGGTCGCTAAGACGCGACGCTCGGCTTCATGGCGCATTGTTTGCCTAGCCTCAGGACCAAGGTCAGCAGCAAGCTTGTCGTCCAGCTCCTTCTTTTAACGGATCAAGAAGGCTACAAGGCGAGTGAACCTCGCCGTGTCTTCTATAAGATGGACGTGCTCAGTCTATGCATGTTCAGAATTGGCCACAAGCTGTGCCCGCTGCTCTTGAAAAGATGAATCTTTTCGTCAACTTCTGCTATGCTGACCTTCAGGGAGTCCCGCAGTTTACCCTTCTCCTCAATCGACGAGGACAACCTCTGCTCCTTGGCTTCAGCGTCGGCCATCTCTCGAGCCTAGATAGCCATCGTATCGGAGTAAGCTGACTCAACTGCCACCTCCAGCTTGCTTTTCTCCTCCTCTATCAAAGCATAAAAGTTATTCCACCAAATTTTCGGAGTTCTGTAAGACGAAGATCGAGCTCAGCGATAGAGGCTTCCAAGACCTTGGCCATATGGTCATGGCCTTGGTGACTACGGATCTGCTAGATAAATAAGAGCGCCATGTACTTCGCAGTCGCAAAGCTTCTACCTTCGTCCAACACAGCCGACACTCCTCTCCGCAGCATCTTGTATACGGCCTCGACCATGAATCTCACATATTCATCCGCGTCGGCCAACACTTGAGGTGTCATCATGGGAGTTACCGGAGCCACTACATGAACCGAGGGGGCAGTTAAATCAGCAGAAGCTCCTATACTAGAGGCTGACGTTGCAGCCACTACTTGGCTCGTAGGAGCCTCAACCACCGTAACTTCAGGGTCGGAGACCGGAGCCTCGATAGTCACGACCTCTGAATCTTCCATTATCGGAGCCAAACCACCAGGTGGACCCGACACCTTCCCTTAAGGAGAAGGAATGGAGGGTGTGTCGTCCACCAAGGGGTCCTTGCCCTTGTCTGAGCCAGCCCCAGACAACCTCATGACAATCGGGTCCGCCACGGTAGACCCCGCAACAATATTTGCGACAAGGGGGGATCCTCCTACAATCAACGGAGGGTTTTCAGCATCGGAGCAAAGAACAGACCCTCCCACCTCTTCTTCATTGGAAGCCGGAGTAGGACTCGACAGACGAGTCACTTCCTCCTCAGCAACCTCAATCCCCGAGGCAGGATTCGGACTCGGCAAACGAGTTGTGTCTCCCACCGGGACAGAAATAGGACTTGGCAATGGAGCATCCTTTGAAACTGGGTCCTCTAAATCCCTTTCAGGAGAGGGCTCATTTGCCGACCCTTCAGCACGTTCTTCCCCACCTGTTGCGGGATCACCCCCAATATTTTTTTTGGAGACGTCATCCGGGGAAGACGAGTCACATTCTTCCTCCTCATCAGGAGGGACTTGTCTGGCTACTTCTTTTAAAACCCCTGCACCAGTTTTAAGGGGCCCACGGTAGTTTGCTTCACTCCATGTTAAGATCCTACTTTGCCTCTCCGACGAGTTAACGAAGAGGGATCAACATCCTCAGGAGCCGCTACATCAGCGGCGTCATATCTACCGTGGTCCAAATGGGCTGGAACTTCCACAGGGACATCATCCAAAGTCTCCTCTACCGAAGACGGCACAATCAGAGGGACTTGCTCATCAGGCGAGCCCGCCACCTCCTTCGGTTTACTCGAACCCAGTTTCGAAGGCCGGGGCTTCTTCTTCGTTGCTTCTTGCAAAAGAGGAGACATATGAGGATAAGAGGAAAAAAAACCGAACCAAACTAATGCCAATTCATATACCACTATAGGGGCTGGTTCTGTTGGTACTACCGAAGTTCGTATCGTATCTCTGGCCTTAGTGGCCAATGCCTTCTTAGGCTTCTTCGGAGCTGACGAATCTGCCTCCGTCGAGGCACGCCTCTTCAGGTGACTTGCCGAAGGCTCCTCTTGAGAACCTCTTGTAGAAGCATGGAAAGTCATGCGCATCTATAGGCCAGAATCCTATGCGCTCAACCAAAACATGCGACCAAGTTCAAATGTGCCAGGAAGCTCAAACAGATACTTGGCACAGCAAAGAAAAGTACAAATTTAAAGACATTCAAAAAAGGACTTTTATTTCATATGAAAGTTTATTACATGTCTAAAGAAAGGCTTTACAAAGGAGAACTTTTACAAAGAAGGAAGGTCCTAAAGCTACACCCAGATGCAGCAACCTGCCAAGTGCCCCCTGCCAGGCGCATCATCTGTCGGGCTTATCATCTGTCAGTATCACGACCCGCACCCTGTTTAGGGGCACGAGAACGTGGGTACGTCCATCCTACGCCGCAGTGTCGGCGGTAGAATGTTGTATAGGTCATCTATAATATCTAACATCTAACAACAAGATATATAAATCTGTCATCTCCGTACGGAGGTATAATATAACATCTCGACTCTATATCTCAATCACAAGTCTAGGGAAGATAGAGCACGATATAAAATCAGATAAAAGGCAGAAACTGAATATAAATAGAGTTATCACACTACACAAAATAGATGTTCAACACGAATAGATACAAGTCTTGAATAAAACTAAGTCTCAACGAACAATCGGAAAAATTCGATACAAAATGAAAGCTATAAGTACTAGACTAAACTTGGCACCCTCTACTGAGCTAGATTCCCCTCAGGCTCCTGAATGTCACCCTCATGTGCCCCATAGAAGGTAGGGCAGCCACCATCATTATCTGTAATATTTTCAATAGGCAGTCAGGACAGGAGCGAGCACAATACATCTCACGCAGTTCATATCATGTTAGAAAATATAAAGCATGCAAAAGAGTAAGATATATAGACTGTAAAGAAATATATATGAAAACGAGAAAGATTTGATAACTGGAAATATCTATATACATGATAAGTAAGAACTGTAAGTAACCTGTGATTTAGAGCATAAGATGGTTATATAAACGGGTTAGGACAATGCAAGGATAACTTTATCATACGTGAGTGTACAATGGACATATACAAGATTTCACAAGATGAGATTTTTGATCACATAACCATTTCCTACTCACCCTCCCCAATCAATACACAAGGATCCAGTCAAGTTACGTTACCTTGTATAAGAGGTTTTTATCATGTTTGCTCACGTGATCACGAGAGTACAAGATTGCACAAGAGTATACATGAATAGCGGTGTACATAAAATATAAGATGTTCAGGAAAAGCACATGACAACTGTATCTGATACACCCCGAGGGGGATAACATCGCATGACAAGATCCATATAGTACCAATCCGTGATAATAACGTGACAGCATCATGTAAAGTAATCTAGAGCAAGAATATAAATCCTAACAAGTATGAAATGATCAGAGAATGTACTCGTCTGTCACCCTCAATGACTGATAGGAATAGATGTCCGAACTGGTGTCACAGAGTCCTATTTAGAGTAAAACAAGTTATAAAGTACTCAAATTGTAAAACTAGAAATCTACAAATGCAACTATATGATTCTAAGTCAGACTAGGTCAAAGTCAACTCTTGGTCAACTGCCTAGGTCAAACTAGGTCAAGGAAAGTCAAACCAAATCAAACTAAGTCAAAGGAAGTCAAACCAAGTCAACTAGGTCAAACTGGGTCAAGGGTTGACTTTTGGTGAATTGGTCAACTTCTAGTCCACTAAGTCAAACCTTGGTCAACTAAGAGTCAAACTATGGTCTATAAGTCTAAATAGGCCTAGTGTGTCGATTTCTAGGTCAAGTCCACTCATAGTCGACTCTGGGTCAACCTTCTAGTCCAATTTGGCTAAACTTGGGTCAAACTTGGTCCATCTAGTCTATCTAGGTATCCCTACAAAATCAGGACATCTACCTATATCTACCATATAATATATACTCTTATGTCAATACTTATATAATACCTTGCATATATATCACTATAATTTATGAGGGTAACCTTCAACCTAATCCATAACTTACACTAAACCCTCACACACTCATACTCCGACTAACTCTCTAACATACCATACCCCAATTATAAGATTCTCAACTCTACTCTTCACACTCTAATTCACACTAGATCCCATTTTATACAATATAACCATTCACTCACATATACCTCTCTAACTCACATTTAAATCCTACTCACATTCTAACTCTAATTCACTAACATACATACTTACATATCGACACTATGGACCCAATTAGAAAGTTCATATAGGTACACTTATATAGCATCTACAAGATATACCTGCACATACTTCTCAGGATAACCCATATAGGCATACATATATCATACAGTATGAATATACACTTGGATATCACCCTATCTAGACGCTAACTCACTCATCCATTTACATTAGCACTGCCAAAACAAACATGGCCTCACACTAGACACCAATGCCAGACACTCCCCTCACACACACTCAGAAAACAACCCCTACTATATTTACAAACATGGCCAATTGGCCATGTTACTCAAATAACAGGAAATGAAAATAAGGCTAAGTCCCAAGTACGACTCCTAATCCCACACTCGAAAACACCCAAAACTCAACCAAACTTCTCCACATTGAACCCAGACATGAATTCCAATATCCCTGACATGTACACATATATAATCATTGCAAAAATTATATTTAAATAAAATAAAATGCATTAAAAAATCAGAAAACTGAATATTGTCATTGTATCAGAAAAAATGGAAAAAACCCCAATCCCAGTTCAAAAATCAATTAAAAACCAAAATTAATGGTTGGTAATGATTCATGCATATGTACACGTGTCATACAAGTCATCTCGTGTCCACAAGAGTGGACATGACGTGTCCAAACACTCAATTCACACACAGACACTAAAACGTGCACAGACAGCCCCGTGCACGTGTGCGAGTCCGTCTAGGACACGATACACGACACGATACACCTCGTGGTTATGTCCCTGTGTTCGCCTAGAGTAGGAATACACACACAAGTGCCTGCAATGTGTCCAAGTGTCTTGTGTCCAAAGAAATCACATTGTATCAGTACAGATTTTCCCGCGTGCACAGTCTGTGTAAAATCATTGCACGTGTCCGTGCTTCCTCGACATGACACGACTCGACACAAAACTTTGGGGGAGCCTTTTCATACATTGCCCCTACCCCTATGTCAAGTTTGACGTGTCCTGTGTAGGGAGAAATAGAGGTCGGGTAGCAGGACAGTGCACGTGGGTATCGTGTAGCGTGTCCAGTTCAATTTGGAATACGAAGGGGACACGAAATCATGCACAGTCTTCACAAAAGTTGAAATACACATATAGATCTAAATTTTTCTTCAATTAGTTTTGCAAATTACTGATTTTTATTTCTATGTGATATTTCACCAAACACTCAATTTAAAACACTGATACGTGTCCGATACGGACACGAAATGGACACGATTTTCTACTAAACTTGGGCTACACCTAGGGGAACCCTAAATGAATGCATCTATGGTAAGAAATCATGAATTTATTAGGGTTTGTAGGATTTTACCTATTGAGAGTTCAAACTCAATAAAAAGGGTCCCGAAATAAGAAGTTGCCTTCCTCGAGCGATGTCCAAACACGCTCCACTTCTTGCAAGCAAGCCCTCAATAGCCTCTACGACTGTAGGGGAGTCCAACGCAATTCGTTTGGTCCAGTTTGGTGGAGAAATAAGGAATTGGTGAAGGTTTGGAGAAGAACACAAGTAGGGATTTATGTAGGTATTTAAAAGAGGCAATGAATTATGAAGAGGTGATTAAATAGGAAGGGAATGGGCTTGATGGCTGTTGGAATAGTTAAGATTTGGGTTTTGGCAATAGTTAGATGTGTGGCTAAGGTTTGTCCACCCAATTTCAAGCCTTCCTATTGGTCCAATAGTCCTAAGGCCTTTTTTTTCACACATATCCTAAGGGATAAATATCCTACTTAGAAATATCTAGATATTTGTCATTACTAGGTTATCCTAATCAAGAGTCTAGGATCAAGGCTAATCTAGATTAGGCTAAGATTCTAGGTTAGTCTCTAACAATTCAATTAGCATAAATTTAATTAATGCAAATTACAATTTCACCAAATTATCAAAATGACCAAAATACTCCTAGGCTAAAAAGTAGTAATATGACATTCTAATCACATGACAAGGCTCCCATGGTCATGGTTAGTCTCTAGGCTTAGCATAACTAGGGTTTAACTAGTTAACCATCAAAACCACAAGTCATGGTTTTAAATAGTTTTAAATTAATTAAAAATTACCAAAAATTATAACATGGTTTAAATATCATTATTTAAATAACTAAAATTTACAAAAGTTTAAAATTACCCTCATTTTAGAAACTGGGTGCTACAATCAGGCACATCATTCTGATGTCTCATCCAGTTGCATCATTTCGGCATCTCAACGTATGTGCATCTCCGTGCATAGTCAGAGCGAATCACTCTCTATCATCAGCACCAATCAGCCCTTGTGTAGCAGGAGGAGGAGCTCTCCTAGCTCGACAAGGATCGCGGCACGACGCCTCGATCTTCAGAAGCAATATGCACACTTGGCAACCTGTGGCTCTGCTAGCATAACGAAAGACGGAGCGCGTCTGCCCCGATATTTAGATACAACAGGCACCATCGGCCAGTGTCGGGACTCGACGATCCCGATATTTGGATGCAACAGACATTATCACAGAAGCTCGGAGCGATGGGAAGACTGGGGCAGCGCATCTTTACCCTCAAAAAAAGCTCGAGTTCGGCAGTTCGCCAAGACAGAGCTCCGGCCAAGTTCATCTTTTGAAGAATAAAAGCAAAGCTTTTCCTCATACGACTATTTATAAGCACGGGAAGCCTACACTCGAGTGCCAAATGGTCAGCGTTCCAAATTCCATTGAAATAAATTTGTATTAACAGCAAATACATCAGTCGCCTCGTATTCGGCTAAGTCAAGGCAACCATTTACTCCTTGAAGAACCCAACAAACAGGCCAAAAAGAATGCGACACATTGACAAATGCGCCGTTGATATCGTGCGCTCCCCATGGATGTGCCCAGCGGGCCATAGTTATGCGTCCAGATTGGCACTAACCAATGCAACTCTCTCCATCAAATATTTAAGGCTGAATGACAAAGGTGGCAACACACTCCAAAATGTCGTCCAATCAGCTATGCAAAAAATGAAGCATCGCTGATGTCAGCACCATCATTACACATGGGGTCGGCAATGTGGTAGACCGATTATTCGTATGCGCCTCGTGGCTATACGCCCAGAAGACAACATGCACACCTGGCTTACTTCTAACCCCAAGCAACAGAAGACAAAGCTCTACATGCGCCTCAAAAGATATGCACCTGGACTTGCTTATGGCTCCTAAAGATCATGAGACCAAGTCGCCTCTCCTGTGCCTGATTCTAGGCACACCCTGATCCGAAGCTCTACGAGCGCCTCAGAAGCCATGCGCCCAGACTCGTCTATGATTCCTAAAACTCATACTAAGTCGCCTCCATGTGCCCGATCCTAGGCACACCCTGATAGATCACTCTCCTCCAAAACCGAGATATTTGTGCCACAAGCATACACCATGCGTCCCTTGACTCAGTTCTGTTCAAAGAATAGGTGCTAACCATCCAAGATCTCAGCAATAACCAAATCTCTACAACTGCCACGTGCTAGCTCTATCGTTGCCCAGTGCAGCAGTCCAGCAGATTAAACTTCAATCCAGGGCGCATCAACCATACGCCCCCGCCAGCATCAGTCACGTGGTGTTCTCCATCTAGGCGCATCCGACATATGAGCGCATGAGCAGCCATCCTGCTATCTATAAATAGAAGGATCATTCCATTACCATACGTACACAGACAAGGTCAAAAATACATACTCAGAGGGAAGAACATCCACAGAGGCCAGAAGAAACAATTAACGTCCGCTTCTCCTCATAACGCTCTGGCATCCAGAGCAACCTAGACCTTCAGAGAGTTCAAGACCGTCGTCAGATCGTCAACGGAGTCAACGTATTACCACTCGTTCCCCTGACACAGTTCCCAGATAAAAACAAAAGTGTACTTCTAGAACTGCGTCTAAGTCCTACATTGTATATTGTTCTGTTTGTAATTGACATACCAAAGTTTTAATTAACAAAACCTTATCGTATTTTCAATGGCAAACAAGCTGGCGACTCTGCCGGGGACGTCTTTCGCCTCCAACGAGAAAGTTGTGTCACAATCTGACGACATCGAACTCGGCTCCTCCCACAAAATACTTGTGGTATGCCTCAATCAACAGGCGTATGAGGAGTTCATCTCTGAAGGCAGCGCGAGTCCTTCGAAGCGGCTGCTAAAGACAAAGTAGACTCGCCAAGTCTGGGTGCGCAATATAACGCCCCAGTCCCAGAATACGTAGGACCAAGTACGTAAACATGCCAGCTGCACGTATGCGAAGAATACTCCAATATATGGAATCCTCATATATGCACATAAGCTGTAAAATAAAATAATCACAGGCCAAAAATATATAATCTAATCTCATCAAAGCTCAACACAAAAGAAAATAGAGTCCCAATAAATAAATAAGTATCTCAAAAGATAGCTGGGTGAACATACTCACTCCAAATAGCTATGAAAAATAGTCTCAAAAGATCGAAGTCCAACCTCCGCAAAATAGAAAGAATAAGATGTAAAATAATGTCCACTAATGTCTCAAATATAGAATAGACTAGAAATCAGTAGTGACTGCCTCGTCATCGATGTAAGATGGATCCAGAGCTGCTCCGTACTCCTGCGGAAAGTCGTCTAATCATGGAAAGATAACCAGGTCCTCAGAGGGACGTAGCAAGATACAAAAAAACACCATGCCATATAAACTGTGATAATATAATAGAGAGAAAAAGGGATGCATGCAACAAGGTGCCTACCAGTTCTTTTAAAAAATTATTTTTTTTTTGCAAATACTTGATCTACATCAAATCTCACTTGAATAAATTTCTAATAAATCCCTAGAAATATCCCACGAGATTCTCTTCCAGATAGAATTCGATTCAAAACCCAATCCAAATCAAAAATCAGAATTAAAATAGGAATTTAAATATCCTATATAAATCAGCCGAAAATAAGATTTTGAAAAAATCATCTGAACAACTTCGTCCCCAACCCGAACTCCGACTCCAGGACCTTCCCCGTACCCCCGTGCGCACAGCCGACGGCCTGCTCGACGTCGTCGACGACTGGTTCGTCGGCCAAACCGCTTGGAGTCGACAATGAAACAGAGAATAATCTGTTTCCAAAGAACCCAGGTACCCGATTTCAAATCCGAATATTTTTATTATGTTCAACGAAAAGACGATCTATCGATTTCTGTGAGTAGACAACATAACCATCTCGAAAACCTAGCAAGTAGAAAATTTTCTAATGCACAGGAAGTCCCGTAAAATTTTCGAGAAAGTAGAGGAAAAATCCTCGAAAAAGAACCCGAGAAATCACCCTAAACCCTGACTTTGGAAGGGCGATTTTAGCCCAGATATTGAGAAATTATAGGAAATAATTTGGACAGTCCTAGTTAACCTGTACGAGATGGAAACCCATCTGTTAGATTCAATTTTTATGTAATGTACAGGAAGTTACGGATCGATGAACTTGGGAGAAAAACTGTTTTAAAAATATTAAAATTTTAGAATTCTGTCCGATACGATGTACGCCCAGACAAACAGGGCGACGAGGTCGTGCGCTATATGCATCGAAAGGCGTGTATGGACAATGCTGACATGTGGGAACTGACGAAACTCAGTTTCGTCGTGTGTGCGCGACGAAATCAGTCCGTATCCGTCAAGATATCCCCGTATTGCCAATTTACAAACTTTGCCCTAACTTCGTGTACAGTCGTCGATTCGGAACATAACTTGTGCCAACAGGTCCGAATCAAAATTCTGGTACTGTGTGCCAAGTTTGGTTCGATTCTGAGAAGGTCGAATCGGAATACCTTTTTGGCGGGCTCGCGACCCAATCAAACAAGCGATTTTGTACACGGCTCATCGGATTCCAAAACTGGACATACCATTGAGTTCCTCTCCTCAAACTGAATTTGTAGACATATAGTTTGACTACTTTAGAGACCATAGATTTTGACACGCATTTCGGTACAAAGCGAGTCCAACGGCGGACATCGTTTTGACCTATATACTAATGTATATATACTAACATGCCCACATATAATAATGTATATATACATACATACTTTAATTATACCAATAACTTAGTAGTAAATAAATCCATAACTAGTGAAATACATAATAAAATTTAATTAATTTATAAAAATTAATTATAAATTATGGGGTTTACATCCTACCCAACTTAAAAAAAAAATTCGTCCTTGAAATTAAACTAAGGTTGGGGGATCAAATACAATGCAAGGAAATTAATAGTAACTTAAGAGCTTAAAATGCAAGACATACCTTCGTCTTCGAACAAATACGGGTAGCAATTTCGGATGTCGTCCTCGCGCTCCCAAGTAGACTCCCCTGGCGAGTGATGCTTCCATGCCACGCGAACCAATGGAATTGATTGATTCTGCAACACCTTCACTCGGCGATCGAGGATACCTACTGGTTGCTCTTCATATGACAAACTCGGTCCAACTGTGATCTCGGAGTGATCAAGCACATGATTGTTGTCCGCCACGTACCTCCTCAGCTGAGATACGTGGAATATATCATGCACTCCCTCTAGCGACGGTGGCAAGGCCAATCTATAGGCAACCTCTCCAACACGTTCCAAGACATTGAATGGCCCTATGTACCTTGGACTCAACTTGCCACGTCCTCCGAATCGAATCGTGCCTCTAGTGGGGGATATCTTCAAGAACACATGGTCGCCGTCTTTGAACTCCAAGGGTCGACGACGATTATCTGTCCAATTCTTTCGACGATCCTACTGCTCGCAGGCGGCCCTGAATTTTCTTCACTGTCGCCACTGTGATCGAGACCAACTCGGGACCCAATAGCTATCGCTCTCCTATGTCGCTCCAACAAACAGGAGATCGACACTTCCTACCATACAACGCTTCAAACGGATCCATCTGAATGCTCGCTTGATAGCTATTATTGTAGGAAAACTCAACAAGATGGAGATGGTCCTCCAATAAACCGCTAAAATTAAGCATGCACGCTCTCAACATATCCTCTAGCGTCTGAATGGTACGCTCCGACTGGCCGTCTGTCTGTGGATGGTATGCAGTGCTAAACTTCAACCGTATGCCCAAACTCTCTTGCATGCTCCTCCAAAAGTGTGAGGTGAATCTCAAGTCGCGGTCCGACACAATACTAACTGGCATACCGTGTAATCTCACAATCTGCTCCATATACATCTCTGTCAATACCTCTGTCGACTGGCCTACTCTAAAAGGTAAAAAATGGGCTGACTTTGTAAGTATATCCACAATCACCCATACTGCGTCACGTCCTCTAGGACTCTGAGGAAATCCCATGACGAAATCTATAGTAATGTGCTCCCACTTCCACTCGGGAATGGGTAGCGACTGTAATAATCCGGCCGTCCTTTGGTGTTCCGCCTTCACTTGTTGACATACCAAGAACTTGGCAACGAAACGAGCTATCTCTCGCTTCATTCCGTGCCACCAATAATACTGTCGTAAGTCACAATACATCTTGGTCCCTCCGGGATGAATAGAGTAAGTCAAACTGTGAGCCTCTGCCATCAGCTCCTGCCATAGCTCTCCATTGGGAACATAAGTACGATCACCACATCGTAATGTCCTATCGGGGTGGATCCTTAATCCTGTCTGCTCTCCTGCTTCAGTCCTCTCTTTGAGCCATCGAAATTTAGCCTCATTGGGCAATGCGACCTTGATGCACTCTACCAATGATGATTGCACTTGGAGGTTGGCTAATACGCAGTCTGCTCCAGGCAATACAACCTCAATACCAAGCTGCTCCAAGTCTCTAATCAAATTCTTCTGTGTAGTCAAAAAGTGTGCCATGGGCTTACGGCTTAATGCGTCTGCCACGATATTAGCCTTGCCCGGATGATAGTGTAGCTCGATCTCGTAATCCTTCATCAACTCCAACCAACGTCGCTGTCGCATACTCAGCTCTTTTTGTGTGAACATGTACTTGAGGCTCTTATGATCAGTGTAGATATCAACCTTCATGTCGTACAAGTAGTGTCGCCATAGCTTCAAAGCAAAGATAACCTCTACGAGCTCTAGATCGTGGGTCGGATAATTCTTCTCATGCACTCTCAACTATCGCGATGCATAAGTTACTACTCTATCGTGCTGCATCAATATGCATCCTAATCCTTTCCCGGATGCGTCGTTGTAGATCACAAATCCTTCCGGGCCCGTTGGTAGTCTCAAGATCGGTGCTGTGGTCAGTCGCTTCTTCAACTCGTCAAATGTAGCTTGACACTCATCTGTCCATACAAACTCCTGATCCTTGCAAGTTAACCGAGTCATCGGCCCCGCTGTTCGAAAGAAATCTTCTACGAACCGTCGGTAGTAACCCACAAGTCCGAGAAAACTTCTTACCTCAGAAGCTGATGTGGGAGCGGGCCATGATTCGACTGCTGTGATTTTTTCAGGGTCCACTGATATACCATCGCCCGTAACAATGACCAAGAAATAAAACCTCTTTGAGAAAGAAATCACACTTGCTAAGCTTCGCAAAAAGTCGCTCATTCCTCAATATTCCTAAAACTATCCGTAGATGCTGCTCATGCTCCTCTTGACTCTTGGAGTAAATCAAGATATCATCTATAAAGACTACTACAAATTTGTCCAAGAACTGGTGGAAGATCTTGTTCATCAAATTCATGAAGTCTGCGGGTGCATTGTTCAAACCGAAAGATATGACCAAGAACTCGTAGTGTCCATACCTTGATCGAAAAGCCGTCGTTGCAATGTCTTCCTTCCGGACCTTCAATTGGTGGTTGCCTGATCATTAGTCAATCTTGGAGAATACCCTTGCTCCACTCAATTGATCAAATAGATCGTCTATATGCGGCAAGGCATACTTGTTCTTCACCGTCATGGCATTCAATGCTCTGTAGTCGATGCACATGCGCACTGTCCCATCTTTCTTGGGCACAAAAAGAACGGGTGCTCCCCATGGTGACGCACTGGCACGAATAAATCCCTTCTCTAATAAGTCATCAATCTGCATCTTTATCTCTACCAGCTCCTTGGGTGCCAGACGATATACTCAAGATGAAATAGGCTCGGCTCCGGGGATAAGCTCAATAGAAAACTCAATGTCTCGGTCAGGTGGCAGTCCTGGCAATTCCTCGGGGAATACATCCTCGAACTCGGTGATGATAGGGTGCTGAGGGGTGTCATGCATCATCATATGAGTCCCCGATGCGGGTGCATTACAACTCTTTTCGTCTTCTTTGGTGAACTCAAACTCTGCCGTATTCGGTGGTCTAAAGATAATACTACTCCTATGGCAGTCTATGAGAGAAATGCTGGCTCAACCAGTCCATTCCAAGAACTACATCAAATGTCGGCATAGGGAATACAAGAAGTCGTGCTATCATCTCTCTGCCACTTATCACTACAGGACAAAGTCTACAAACACCACTAACAGGTACAACTCCTCCTCCAATGAGGATTCTAACATTCTTAGCTAAGGGTGTGATGGGAATGCTTTGTCTAGCAGCAAAATTAGTGGCTATGAAAGAATAAGTGGCTCCAGTATCAAATAATGTAATGGCAGGAAAAGATGCAACTAGAACCATACTTGCTATAACCTCTGTCTCTGTCTCTATATCCTCAATAGCAAGTGAGAATACCTTCCCATGATTTTGTCCGGAGCCCTGAGCTCTGGCCCTCTTGAACTGTGCTGACTGGGGTGGTAATGGTGGGCGAGGTGATCCTGTCGTTGGAAGTGTTGGGGCTAAGGACAGTTGTTCCGGACAATCCTTCACCTTGTGCTGTCCTGACCCGCATCTCAAGCATGATCCGAGTCGAATTCGACAGTCCTTTAAGATGTGTCCCTGCTTTCCGCAAAAGTTGCAAGTGGGCTTCTGATAAGGTGTGGGCTCTACTGGAACTGTCCGATGGCCCTCATAAGGTCCACTCTGAGTAGCTCGAGCTGGTCTAACTGCCGGGATATGGCGCCTCGATTTATGCTGCTGCTCCTTACGAAAAATCTCCTGAGCACGAGCTTCTTCCAAGACAGCTGAATGGGAGACTCGAGACTGGGTAGTCATATAAGACTTGAGCTCTGGTGCAAGCCCCTGGTGAAATCTCCATGCCTTCTCTAACTCCGTCGGAATCAATCCCGCACCAAATCGACTCAGGCGATTGAACTCTGAGTCAAACTCATCAACGGTCATATTCCCTTGCCTCAGATGAAGGAACTGGTCATAGAGACCATCTCGAACATGAATAGGGAAGAATCTCTCATAAAATGCATCATATAATTGCTTTCAGGTGATCCCAGTGCCTAGTCGTCTCTCTTCTGCCTTCCACCAGTGGTGAGCATTGTCTTCTAACAGTAGGTCCACTGCTGTCATCCAATCTCTGGCTGGCAACTGGGATGCCTTCAGTAGCTTCTCTGTACTAATAAGCCACTGTGATACCTCTAATGGCTTCTCTGTTCCTCTAAAGGCCTTGGGGTTTATATCTGTGAAATTCTTGATAGAACCTTCATAAGGATGCAGAGCCGGTGCTGGTGCTGGTACTGGAGGTGGTGGTGGAGGTCTAGCCAATGCTGCCATCATCGTCTGTCTCATCAGCTCAGTGTGCTGCCACTGATCCTGCATCATGGCATACATAAACTGAAAAGTAGGGCTCCCATCAGTCGGTGGTGTAGGCATCTGAGGTCCCGACTGTGGAGGAAACTGCTGAAGGAATGGTGGTGGTGGTGGTGGCTGTGGTACATTTCCTTCCGGTGGCATAGTTGTGGTCCGCCCAGCCTGGCTTCCTGGGGGTGCTGCGTTCTCAGGGTACTCCATCGTCGGTGTCGTAGTAGGCTGTGACTGTCCTAGCTGGTATGGTATCGCTGGAGTCATTGGAGGATTCTGTCCCTTCGGAGTATCCTCTTCACCAGATGTGAGGGCCAAGGCAGAAGTCCGTCCGCTTCTTAAATGCATACTGTTGGAACGAGGAAGATAAGTTGATACTAGGAAGGATTAGATATGAGGTAAATCAAATAATCAAGGAAGTTTTAAAACGGATTGGAAGTCAAGATGTAGTAGTAGTTCTGGATGAGATATTTCTATTCCTTTATGCAGGCTTGTTGGGCACAGTCATGTAATCCCAACAATATTATCGTAGACCTGCATGGGCCACCACAAAAACATGTAACTCCCCAGTCCTAAAATATGTAGGACCAAGTACGTAAATATGCCAGCTGCACGTATACGAAGAATACTCCAATATATGGAATCCTCATATATGCACATAAGCTGTAAAATAAAATAATCACAGGCCAGAAATATATAATCTCATCTCATCACAGCTCAACACAAAAGATAATAGAGTCCAAATAAATAAATAAGTATCTCAAAAGATAGCTGGGTGAACATACTCACTCCAAACAGCTATGAAAAATAGTCTCAAAAGATCAGAGTCCAACCTCCGCAAAATAAAAAGAATGAGATGTAAAATAATGTCCACTAATGTCTCAAATATAGAATAGACTAGAAATCATTAGTGACTGCCTCATCATCGATGTAAGATGGATCCAGAGCTGCTCCGTACTCCTGCGGAAAGTCGTCTAATCCTGGAAAGATAACCAGGTCCTCAGAGGGACGTAGCAAGATACAAGAAAACAACATGCCATATAAACTGTGATAATATAATAGAGAGAAAAAGGGATGCATGCAACATGGTGCCTACCAGTTCTACATTGAAAATTCATTTAAGAACAGACCTTCAAAGTATGGGTATCTGGCTCAGTACCAGTAACTCAGGTATGGCCCCATCAGGATACCAGGGACCTCAAAGCATAACATTCCTCGAATGTCAGAGGCCAGCAGTATCTGTAATAGGAAAGTGCATAAGGACCCATACGTTAAGGAAACTGTTCTCCCCATCCAATGCCTAGTAGGGTCACATCCATGACTCATGAACCTCTAGTAACTGCCAAGTCTTCTAGCATGCAATTCTATTGGCAGTTACTTCTATCCGTCGTACGCTCCATACGTATCGGTGGCCAGCCGACTACGCGGATACGTGTCCTACATGTGACTCACAACGCATGGTAAAGCAAGTGTCAAGGCCGTATGAGATATACCAATACCTCAATATCAATGGGTGGTCAATCGACTAAGTCAATGCAAGAGAAATAAATAAAACGAGAAAGACGACCGATAGAGTCGCTCGCACCCAAGTGTGACTTGGACGCACAATTTTATAATATCAAAAAAAGAAATACTAAAAATAACAACTGAAAATAAGAATATAATAATCACAGAGTAAAGTGGCAAGGTATCTTGCCTGATGGTGCAAAGTGGCAAGTCCAGGTAATCACAATGTCAGCCAAAAAATGTCACAATCTCCTAACAACTCCGGTCGCTAAAACAAACATCAAAAATGCACTCGGTGTAAAAGATATACCTAGGAAACGCCTGTCTAAAAGTCAAATTCTGGAACAGGGGCAAAATTATAATTTTGGGTCAAAAATATGTCCGTCGTTGGACCCACTTTGCATCGAAACACGTACCAAAATTTATGGTCTCTAAAGTCGTCAAACTACATGTCTACAAATTCAGTTTGAAGAGAGGAACTCATCGGTATGTCCAGTTTTGAATTCCGATAAGCTGTGTACAAAATCGCCCGTTTGAGTGGGTCGCGGGCCCGCCAAAAAGGAGTTCCGATTCGACCTTCTCAGAATCGAACCAAACTTGGCACAAAGGACCAGAATTTCGATTCGGACCTGTTGGCGCAAGTTTCTTTCCGAATCGACGACTGTACACGAAGTTAGGGCAAAGTTTGCAAATTGGTAATACGGGGGTATCTTGACGAATACATACTGATTTTGTCGCGCACACACGAAGAAACTGAGTTCCGCCAGTTCCCATACGTCGGCAACGTCCATACGTGCCTTTCGATATGTATAGCGTGCGACCACGTCGCCCGGTTTGTCGGGGCGTACGCCGTATCGGACAAAATTCTAAAATTTCAATGTTTTTAAAACAGTTTTTCTCCCAAGTTCATCGATCCGTAACTTCCTGTACATTACATAAAAATTGAATCTAACATATGGGTTTCCATCTCTTATAGGTTAAATAGGACTGTCCAAAGTCAGGGTTTGGGGTAATTTCTCGGGTTCTTTTTCGAGGATTTTTCCTCTACTTTCCCGAAAATTTTACGGACTTGCTGTGAATTAGAAAATTTTCTAATTGCTAAGGTTTCGAGATGGTTATGTTGTCTACGCATAGAAGTCGATAGATCGACTTTTCATTGAACGGAATCAAAAATATTCGAATTTGAAATTGGGTACCTGGGTTCTTCGGAAACAGAGTATTCTCTGTTTCACTGTCGACTCCAAGCGGTTTGGCCGACGATCCAGTCGTCGGCGACGTCGAGCAGGCCGTCGATTGTGCGCGCGGGGCTGCGGGGAAGGTGTTGGAGTCGGAGTTCGGGTTGGGGACAAAGTTGTTCAGATGATTTTTCCGAAATTCTATTTTCGGCTGATTTATATAGGATATTTAAATTCCTATTTTAATTCGGATTTATGATTTGGATGGGGTTTTGAATCCAAGTCTATCTTGAAGAGAATCTCGTGGGGGATATCTTGGGATTTATTGGAAATTTATTCAAGTGAGATTTGATGTAGATCAAATCTTTGCAAAAATATTTTTTTTTTAAAAGAACTAGTAGCAGCGGCTTACTGCTTCCGGGAAGAAAGGGGGGCATCTCGGGGTCGAATGAGCACTGTAGCCCACGAGCTACAGTGGCTCAAGTGTTTTTTAACCAATTTAACATTAGACTCATGTTGTCGGTACAGCCTGGCCGCCCCTTGCTGGGGTTGGGCCGGGCCCCACTTATTATTATTATTTTTATTTTTTAACACAATTACCATTATATATATATATATATATATATATATATATATAAAATATATATATATATATATATATATATATTTTATATATATATAATATATATATATACATATTTATTTATATATATATATATATATATATATATATATATATATATATATATATATATATATATATATATATATATATATATAAATATGTATATAAAAAAAAAAATATATATATATAAATATGTATATATATATATGTAATATATATATATATATATATATATATATATATATATATATATATATATATATATATATATATATATATTTGACAATGGCTAAAGCCTTCATTGAAACATAAAAGGATAGGTTGGAACCGGGAGATAGCCCAAGTTCCTACAAGTATCGGGAGTAACCCTGAACCTAAGTCCTGACGCGACGCGACACAGACCAAAATTATATTCGAATTTTTTTTTTGGAAGAAGATCTAACTGGAATCCACGAAATTCGAATTACGAAATTTGAAAGCGTCTGTTCGGCGGTTGCACCGGTCCCGAGGGGGGTAACGTTGCGCTGCCAAAGTGGTTGGGCACACTGCCCTAGGCGCGCGACGCGAGGCTGGTGCACGGCCCGAGGCGGGCGTGCGGCGCGATAGAAGAGGAGAGGCCGGAGGAGGGGCATAGGGCCAGGGGCTCCAGCGAGAGGTCGGACGGCTGGGGGGTCTACCTGGCGGGGGCGCCGACCAGGGACAACGATGGTCCAGCGGGCGAGAGCACCTGCGAGGGAAAATCGCCCGGCGGAGGGGAGGGAAGACAGGGAGGCAGGGGGGTGAGCCGGTAGCGGCTGCTGGAGGGAGGGCGGCGCTTAGAAGAGGGAGGCTAACAAGAGGGGAGGTGGGATCGGGGGGGGGGGGGAGGGCGCATCCTGGGTCTCCAGCGGAGGAGAGAGGGAAGCCCGGGCGGGAGGAGGAGAATGGGTGGTGGGTGCGGGCACGACTCGTCCACAGGCCCGCCTGAGGGCGGCGACTGGCCCGCCCACCTACCACCTGATGTAAGGGGGATCCGGCAGCATGCGGCGGACGGAGCACCGTAGCTCAGGGGCAGGGGCGATCGACGAAAGCGGTGCCATCACGGGCGGGGAGCCGCAGACCAGCGCCGTGGAGGATCCCGTCGCGGTGGCCGGAGAGGACGCGGGCCGCTGCGCGGCCATCAAGGCCCATGAGAAGGGGGCCTCCGGCGCGAGTGGGAGTTGAGACGAGGGAGGAGTAGAGACGGGGGGTGGCCCCGCGCCGTCGTGAGCTGGGAGGGGCGAGCGCGCTGGCCACCGGAGAGCTAAGAAGGTGGTCGTCTCCTGGTGGGAGGGGACGCCGCGGCGGAGGGAGGTGCCGTCCATGAGAGAGGTACGGCGAGTGGAGGATACGCAGGGGTGGGGGGCGGAGGAAGGGGAGGCGCGTCCATCGGAGCTGCAGGGGAGGCGGCAGGATAGGGGAGTAAGGACGGTCGCGCCAGGTGGAGTTTCTTCCGCGGCATGGGCCCGTCGTGGCCGGCTACGCCACTGCGGACGATGACAACGTCGACGCCGGCGAGGAAGAGGGGGGTAGAGGGTTGAGGAGACGGGGGATCCGCGCGGCGGGGGGCCAGCGAGGTGGGGGAAAGGGGGGCCCCACATGGGGGGGCCAGGCGAACCCCGGCAGGCCACACGACGGAAGGCCGGTCAGGGGCGGGGGGCTCCACAGGGGGGAAGGCCAGGCGGGGCCCGACCCGCCGAAGGGGACGAACAGGCCGAACGGAGTGGCTGGGCCGGGGTAGCCGACTGACCAGCCTACCCACCAAACCCCGGTCGGGGCGGGGGCGAACGCCGGCGAGGCGAGGATAGGGGGAACGCCAGCGTGGCAGAGGCTCCGCTCGGGAACCGAGGGGCGCTCCGCACTCGTCCCATATATATATATATATATATATATATATATATATATATATATATATATATATATATATATATATATATATATATATATATTAAGCTAGCAATAAACTTTCAAAAATTTACAAATAAATTCCTAAAAATCCTAGAATTTTTTATATTCCTTATTTAATAAAAATACTAACAAGCCCACGTATAATAATGTATATACACACATACTTTAATTATACCAATAACTTAGTAGTAAATAAATCCATAACTAGTGAAATGCATAACAAAATTTAATTAATTTATAAAAATCAATTATAAATTATGGGGGTTTACACGCAAGGCCGATGCGCTTAGCACTATCACTGATGGGGACGCGCCACCGCAGCTGGCCCTTCATGCTGACTCTCTCAGCAACAAGGATGCACCCACTGGTGTCGCGTATCTGTCTGGGAAGCGCAGTATTGACTACATTCCCCAACCATCTTCTTCCCAGCCGAAGAAGATGCGCCAAGCAGAGGTGCAACCAATCTCCGGTGCATGAGCTCTGGTGCGCAGGAGAGAACGTCTTTCTTCAACAGGCTCACTCGATGTCATGGCGAGACACCATTAGATTCTGTGTACTATGTGCCTTCGTGGGCTAGTACAAAGAAATCTAAGGCAGTACAGGCCATACGCCATAAACGTGCTACACCAACAGCGGACCAGAAGCATGCGCTCAAAATCATATGCGCTGCTGATGGTAAGCTGTACAGAGTCGACTCGGGCGCATCTGTGCCAGAAATGAGTCGACTCTCAAAGTCCCTATCCCGTTTGGGCGTATCTACTGCGTTTCGAACCAAGTTTGGTTGGGAAACTACGATGTTGATTCCATACGACCACCTGGGTGACGCGCATGGAGTAGACTCAAGTTGCCATAAATGATGTTCCTCTACCAATAATCTGGGCATATCTCGTACACTTAAACCAGATCAGGGGATAAAACATTAACATGACCACCCCGGTGCTTGGCTTCGCTATACGCCTGATGGGGGTGTTAAAGTGAAGCTCTTCGAAAATGATTTACATAATGTGATTAATCACAAACGTAGATAACGAAAGACGACCAATAAGCACAATGTGTCCCTCACAGGACACACCTGTTCCATGGTCACCATCAATTATTGTTATTATAAAACATCGGCTCCACCACAAAGGCAATCCGTGTTTCAGCGACTACAAACTACGGCACCTATCTGACGTCGCCTCGGAAAGGAAGTGCCAATTGAAGACGAAGCGGAGCCCAAGATCGCTTCCTGTCATGTTGTCTCCTCATCCATGAGAAAGACAACCACCAACTCCTCAGACTCTGCATCCAAGACTCAGTTGAGGAAGAGCAAAACAATGGTCCCGTCCACAGAGGTGTACAAACACACCCGAGCGGGGAGCAAGGCCCTGGCGGAAGCAACAGCCGGGGGTAGTCAAGCCTCTGACAACCCTTCCTTCGAAGATGAGGAAGCCCTCCCAAAAACTGACTATGACGTAGCTAGGGGTAACCAACACGAGGCCTCATAAGAAGAAGCCCCTCCACATGAAAGTGAGGTTCAGAGTGAAGCCTCAACTGATCCATCCACTTCCATCCATGTCATGGCAGGGAGTAGTGATGAAGGAGAATCAGACGCTCCAGTGCTGAACATTGTGTAGCACATAGACACTCTTGAGGGGAGTCTCAAGACCCCCTCTTCCTCTATGCAGATCCTGACCCAGGTAGTGTTCGACATTCGAACCACTCTGGCAAAGGCACCTGTCTCCACCAGCCCCGATCAAGGGGCCAACGGAGATTCAACTATACCCCCTCAACGGGTATCTTCAGGGGCGGAGCATCGCACTGTATCGCGAGAGTCAGCAGCCTCAAATATCCAACTTCAGGCCATACCGCCTTCACCTGCTCCCAGCTCGACAGAAGACTTGGCCGAGATGATCAGGGACCTGCGTGAACGCTTCAAGGCTTGAAGCAGGTAGGAAGAACGTCAGAAATGGGGACTGCCTCAACCCTACCCTCTTGAGTGGAAAAAAGTGGTTTATCCTCCCATGTATAAACCACATACGCTGATGCCATACGACGGAAAGGAACCTCTTCGTCGGTACTTGACCTACTTCCAGTCTCAGATGAGGCATCTTCCAAAGGAAGATGCCCTACTCATGAGCCTGTTTGTCGGGGCTCTGAAGGGAGTCGTCTATGACTGGTACTGCAGTCTTCCTGACAAGTCCATATCGTCCTTCAACGACTTGACACGCCTCTTCCTCGATCGGTTCTACGACGGAGGGAGATACATGACTATGGCATCTCTAATAGAAGCACGACAGACTGAAAAGGAGACTGTTCGATTATTCATCGAGCACTTCCGATAAGCATGCCTAATGTTGCCTCCAAGCATGCCGGAACATGCACTTATCGACTCCAACAGCATGAACATGATCCCCGCGATCAAGCTCTGGCTCAACTCAGCTCCTCCGCTTGATTGGAGTTCTTTGATCATTGAAGCCGAAGCTGCTAAGAAGAAGGCACGTAACGCTCACCTTTTGGGGGTTAACTTCCCCACCTTTGATGACAAAAGAAAATGGCCTGCGAACAACAGTTGCAGCCGCAAAGCAAAAGAGAAGAAAGCATTGACTGTCAATGCGTCTAACACAATACAAGGTCCTGCTCAGAGGCCTCCTCCTGCGTCGTGGCTAGAGACTACTCCTTCAATGATGAAGATACCTTACAACTCTTCGAGATGTTGAAGCAGGTCAAAAAAATAAAGGTGACTGACCCCAAGCGTCCTGATAAAGTGGGCAGAGTCGACGACCCGAGGTATTGATACTACCATCGGTTCATCGGGCATCCAATTGACGACTGCTACATCCTCAAAGACAACATACAGTGCATGATCAATGCGAACGTCATCTCGGTAAATTAGGAGGAGAAGGTAGTCTCGGCCAACATGGTGTCGCTCCAGTTCGGCACCTTATCGCCTACTACAGCTCAAGATGGTGTCATCCCCATCCCAAAGGCGATAATAGAAGTAGTCAACCTTCTACCAACCCATGACAACGTGGGTGGGCTCACACCACTCATAAATCCAGGAAAGATCATGTGGGTTCACCCGGATCTCGTTCCAGAGCTGACTCAACCGGAGCTACCCTCTACCTCTAAAAGTAAAGGCAAGAAGACCAAGTCTTACCGAATGGTGACTTTGTCCCTTGAGGAAGCACTGCCCATACAAACGCGTTCACAACAGAAAGCTCAGCCAGAGGAGGCTTCGACGGAAGTGACGCCTCCTATCATCACCACAACTGTCAAAGGAGAAGGTTTATCCCAACCTCCTGCAGCTGATAAACAAAAGTAGAAAGAGTCCCGCTTCGATAGGCCTCTTCGAAAAGACAACACTCCAGGGTTAGCAAAACCCTACAACTTTGACATACTGGCACAACTGGCCAGTACTACAGCACGAATTTCCCAATTTACGCTCCATCGCCTATACAAAGATACTCGGGAGGCTCTCTGCGAAGCCCTGAAGGACATCGAGTCTTTCATCAGTCAGGTCAAGCAGCCTGACGACGATCCTATAGCATGTCCATACTGTCATAATATGGGGGAGATCTTCCCCAACATCACGTTCACTCAACAGGATATGCTGCTCAAGAATAATAGGCACAACAAATCCCTGTATTGCACAGGGTATGTCGGTGCCATCAAGATGGATCGAATACAGATCGACCCTGGGTCCTCTCTCAGCATCATCCCCCGAACTCTACTTCAGACGCTGGGGATCCCGATGCATCGCCTGATGACGTCTCATACTGCCATCAGTGGCTTCAACGCCAGTAAGAGTGAGCCATTGGGGAAGATCCGCTTGAAGTGTCACATGTGACTTGCTATGTTGTGGATGCAGACGTCAACTACAATATCCTGTTGGGACGGTCATGGATACATGAATACATGGTGGTGCCATCCATTCTCCACCAATGTATGAAATACGTGTCCACCAGCGGCATCATCAGAACATAGTTTGCTGATATCGATCCCTTCAGAGGGATTGAAGCCTTCTTCACCGACGCCGACCTGTACAAATCAATTCATCTCGAAGATGAAGCAAATGATGCTGACAATAAGGCAAAAGCTGAGGTTGAAGCTGACTCAGAGGCGGACATGATAATCAATGCTCCCTTAAAAGTGTGACTCAAAGGGAGCCTGCCTCAAACAACGGCTCCTATGGTAGTCAAACTCTGTGGAAAGGCGCCAGTTTCTCCGGGCACTACATCCAATGAAGCTCCATTGAAGATACGTCTCAAAGGCAAGCCCCATCAAGTGGCGGTTCCCCTCGTAGCCAAGCTTTGGGGAAAGGCTCCAGCTCTCGGCACACCAACCGAGGCTCCCCTCAAGGTACGGCTCAAAGGCAAGCCTCTTCAGTTGTCAACGTCCATCGGGCCACAAGAGAAGACATCAGCGTCCTTCTCAGCACAGTCCCAGGAGCCAGTACGGGCCAAGCTCCCAAAAAACTCTCTTGAACCTCCCAAGGCTGCTCCAGTTCTCACTGATGAAGAGCTTGGAGAGTACATATTGGCCAATGTCGATGCCCCATCCCTTGATGATAGAATCCTTGGGACAAGATCCAATAATTTATTTTATTAATAATAGACTAGTATATTTCAATTATTCGTGTCTTCCATATTGGAATACCATGTACACTCTAGATAATGCTCTACCGTCGTTGCAAACACAAATAACGACTGTGAGTCATGCAAATCGAGTCGTCATGTACCAAGGAGTCTGTTATATAGTCCTATCCTGGAACAAGGACGAGAAGCCTATTATCTTTGGCAAAGTCGAACGTCACCGAGACCTTCCACCGACAGAGCCAGAACCCGATACCGGCAGAATGCAAATCTATCGGTACAACGATCAAGCCAAGTATCTCATCCAAAAGATGGGTTGTAACTTGAAGAGCGGCCAAGGTCCTGAACTACGGCAAAGGTCGACGCCTTCCCCTATGACTTTCAGTACCAAAAGAGAAGCTACAAGACTACTATCACCGTAACCGACGGGGGGTATGCTATATCATGCCCCCAACAACTCCAGAAGAATCAGAAGCAGAGGATGTCATACAGTCTCACTCATCTGAAACTTCAACTTGGGACTCCGACACCAGTATCGGCTCAGTCTTCAGGAGGGTGCTGTCAGCCAACATGACATCCGTACATCCTTCAGAACATAAAGATGATGATCAAACTAGAGAGTTCTTCGAAGAAGAACCCTGGGCTCAACGCCTAGACGCGCAATGGGAGTCTCACTTTGAATTGCGAGAACCCCTACCTAAAACGAAGTCGAGCAGATCGACCTAGGGGATGGATCTTCATCCAGACCTATCTGTTGGCCCATTCCATGGTCACATCCAATTTTAATAATCGACACTAACTTAAGTCAATACATAAAATATATGAACTGTTGCTAATTATTTCAGGTCTAGTAAAAGCAATATTAAAAAGCGTACTACTACATCAGCAAGCGTGTGAATCATCGTTCAGAAGCTCATTTTCATTGGAATCTAGTCCGAGTCATTTTACAATTTATTATGTATTTTATCTTTATTGAGTCTAGGATATAAATTGTAAGATCGACTAGATACTACTGGCTTAGGTTAATCATATTCTACTTTTCTATACAGCCTACCCATCCAAAGTCTACCTACCAAAAATATCATTCACCTTCTGCAACAAATTTGACAAATGTTTTACATTTTTACTGAGACAGAACTCAAGTCGAGTTCGGCCCGAGTTTGGTCCGAACTCTGACCGAGTTCGGTCAGTTTGAATTTAAATATTTGTTGCCTCCAAATCTGCATGCAACGTTCATTTGTGAAATCTTTGCATCAGAACTCTGCCCAAATTCTGCCCGAGTTCGGTCCTCGAAAACACATATAAATAGGAGAGAATTTCTCATTCCAAATCACTCATTCAATTCATCTTCTTTTCTATCTTCAACAAGTATTTTCATCCGATCAAAAGCTTTCATATCATACCTGCACTTCTCTTAGCCAAAAGCCAGTAATATCTATTCGATCTAGAGTCTTTCGGTTCTCAAGAGTTGTAAAGAGGTTGTTCAAAGTTCAGAAACTATCTCTGTTGTGGAGCCGGTCATGCGCTTGTCGCCAAGTATGATGTTTTGAAGTTGGTCGTGCACTTGTCACCAAGCACGGTATTGTAAGAGACTGCAAGCTCTCAATTAGCTTGTGCGTTAGTGGATTAACATCGAACAAGAGTGCTCGAGACTGGATTAGTCCTCTTAGAGGGATACCAGTATACAACGCTGTGTCACTGAGTTTGATCTCTCTATCTCTTGCTATATTTATTTACTGTCTTTTATTCACTGCCATAGTTATCTGCTTTTATTTTTAAGTTGGTGATTATTTTCTGCTGCACTCGCACTCACTCTATTCACCCCCTCTAGAGGTACTCAACGGTCCTACAATTAGTATCAGAGCAAGTTATATTCTAATATAACAAACCTCAGAGAGTACATGTGGCAGTCGTGAAATCAATATTCAACGATAAAGGGCAATCCACAAATAGACCCCCACTATTTGATGGTACAAACTATACCTACTTGAAAACACAAATGACATTCTTTTTCAAGTCTCTTGACTTTGATTTTTGGTCTATAGGAATTGACGGTTATAAGAAACTGGCACCTACAATAGTTGATGGTGTGCTTGTAGACAAGCCTCATGACAAATATATAGAGGCTGAAAAAGTAAAGGCTAGTCTAGATGCTCGTGCCATCAATGCACTGTTCTGTACAATTGACAAAATGGAGTTCAACAGAGTTTCAACCTGTAAGACGTCTCATGAGATTTGGAAACTTCTTGAGGTAACTCATGAAGGTAATTCCCAAGTGAAGGAATCTAAAATCAGCAGACTAACACAGGAATATGAATCTTTTAAAATAAAATTCGGTGAGTCAATTACACCGATGTTCACTCATTTCCTTGATATTACTAATCCCTTACAATCACTTGGTAAGGATTACAGTAATTACGAGAAGATTAAAAAAGTGCTACGGGCTCTAACCAAGAACTAGAACCCAAAGGCAACAACAATCATTGAAGGAAACGATCTCACCCCCATGTCTCTGGAAACACTGATGGGCAAGCTCATGACCCATGAGCTTGATTTACAAGAGTTTGAAGAAGCGACCCCAAAGGAAAAATTTATCGCTTTTAAAGCTCAAGCCAGAAAATCAAAATGTAATAATTCTGAGGAAGAATCATCAAGTGGTGATGAACAAGCCCTACTAGTGAAGAACTTCAGAAAATTCCTAAAGTTTGAGAAATCAAACAGAAGGAAGAGAGATATCCAAGAAAGCAGTGAAGATGAAATAATATGCTTTGGATACAAGAAATCAGGGCATATGAGGAAGGATTGTCCGACTTCAAAGAAAAGCAGTCCATACGATAGATCAAGATCAAGCATAAAAGCAACAACAAGTCAAAAGTATGTAAATACAAGTATCTGGCATAAAAGTAATGCCAGTGATACAGAGGAAGAAGACAGACCCTGCGAAAATGCCAATGTCTGTCTTATGGCTTTTGATAAGGTATCCTCAAACCCTTTGTAGGACGATTTTACTTCCGATGAATTAGAAAATACCTTCAGCGAACTACTTGAAGAACACAAAAATGTGTTTGACAAGTATAAGCAATCTCGAAAAGAGATTAAGGCATACACAACCGAAGTAGCTAGACTATCCAGTCTCATTGAAGACATTAAAGAGACGTCTTCTACCTGTAACACGGAAGAGATAGCCAAGCTTAAAGTAGACTATCATGAGGCTATCCTCAAAGCTGAGAAGAAAGAAAGAGACTATGTCAAAATACAAAAGTTATATGACATAGAGAAAAAGAAGCACTTAGTCACAGAACAAAGACTCATAGACATGACTGCTAAATATGAAGAGTCTTTTGCAGTTTCTAAAAAGTTAGAAATCAAGTTAGGCAAACAATACCGGTGACACAGCCTTGGTGACGCGCATGAAGTAGACTCAAGTTGCCATAAATGATGTTCCTCTACCAATAATTTGGGCATATCTCGTGCACGTAAACCAGATCAGGGGATAAAATATTCATATGACCACCCCGGTGCTTGGCTTCGCTATACGCCTGATGGGGGTGTTAACGTGAAGCTCTTCGAAAATGATTTGTTTAATGTGATTAGTCACAAATGTAGATCAGAAAAGACAACCAATAAGCACAATATGTCCCTCGCAGGCACACCTCTGCCATGGTCACCATCAATTATTGTTATTACAAAACATCGGCTCCACCACAAAGGCAATCCGTGTTTCAGCGACTACAAACTACGACACCTATCTGACGTCGCCTCAGAAAGGAAGTGCCAATTGAAGACGAAGAGGAGCCCAAGATCGCTTCCTGTCATGTTGTCTCCTCATCCGTGAGAAAGACAACCACCAACTCCTCAGCCTCTGCATCCAAGACTCAGTTGAGGAAGAGCAAAACAGTGGTCCCGTCCACAGAGGTGTACAAACGCACCCGAGCGGGGAGCAAGGCCCTGGCGGAAGCAACAGCCGGGGGTAGTCAAGCCTCTGACAACCCTCCCTTCGAAGATGAGGAAGCACTCCCAAAAATCGACCATAACGTAGCTAAGGGTAACCCACACGAGGCCTCATAAGAAGAAGCCCCTCAACATGAAAGTGAGGTTGAGAGTGAAGCCTCGACCGATCCATCCACATCCACCCATGTCATGGCAGGGAGTAGTGATGAAGGAGAATCAGACGCTCCAGTGCTGAATATTGTGCAGCACATAGATAGTCTTGAGGGGAGTCTCAAGACCCCCTCTTCCTCCATGCAGATCCTGACCCAGGTAGTGTTCGACATTCGAACCACTCTGGCAAAGGCACCTGTCTCTACCAGCCCCGATCAAGGGGCCAACGGAGATTCAACTATACCCCCTCAACAGGTATCTTCAGGGGCGGACCATCGCACTGCACCGCGAGAGTCAGCACCCTCAAATATCCAACTTCAGGCCATACCGCCTTCACCTGCTCCCAGCTCGACAGAAGACTTGGCCGAGATGATCAGGGACCTGCGTGAACGCTTCGAGGCTTGAAGCAGGCAGGAAGAACGTCAGAAATGGGGTCTGCCTCAACCCTACTCTCTTGAGTGGAAAAAAGTAGTTTATCCTCCCATGTATAAACCACATACGCTGATGCCATACGACGGAAAGGACCCTCTTCGTCGGTACTTAACCTACTTCCAGTCTCAGACGAGGCATCTTCCAAAGGAAGATGCCCTACTCATGAGCCTGTTTGACGGGGCTCTGAAGGGAGTCATCTATGACTGGTACTGCAGTCTTTCTGACATGTCCATATCGTCCTTCAATGACTTGACACGCCTCTTCCTCGATCGGTCCTACGATAGAGGGAGATACATGACTATGTCATCTCTAATAGAAGCACGACAGACTGAGAAGGAGACTGTTCGATAATTCATCGAGCTCTTCCGATAAGCATGCCTAATATTGCCTTCAGGCATGCCGGAACATACACTTATCGACTCCTACAACATGAACATGATCCCTACGATCAAGCTCTGGCTCAACTCAGCTCCCCCGCTTGATTGGAGTTCTTTGATCATTGAAGCCGAAGCTGCTAAGAAGAAGGCACGTAACGCTCACCTTTTGGGGGTTAACTTCCCCACCTTTGATGACAAAAGAAAATGGCCTGCGAACAACAGTAGCAGCCGCAAAGCGAAAGGAAAGAAAGCATTGACTGTCAATGCGTCTAACACAATGCAAGGTCCTGCTCAGAGGCCTCCTCCTGCGCTAAGGCTAGAGACTACTCGTTCAATGATGAAGATACCTTACAACTCTTCGAGATGTTGAAGCAGGGCAAAAAAATAAAGGTGACTGACCCCAAGCGTCCTGATAAAGTGGGCAGAGTCGACGACCCGAGGTATTGAAACTACCATCGGTTCATCGGGCATCCAATTAACGACTGCTACATCCTCAAAGACTACATACAGTGCATGATCAATGCAAACGTCATCTCGGTAAATTAGGAGGAGAAGGTAGTCTCGGCCAACATGGTGTCGCTCCAGTTCGGCACCTTTTCGCCTACCATAGCTCAAGATGGTGTCATCCCCATCTCAAAGGCGATAATAGAAGTAGTCAACCTTCCACCAACCCATGACAACGTGGGTGGACTCACACCACTCATAACATCCAGGGAAGATCATGTGGGTTCACCCGGATCTCGTTCCAGAGCTGACTCAACCGGAGCTACCCTCTACCTCTAAAAGTAAAGACAAGAAGACCAAGTCTTGCCGAATGGTGACTTCGTCCCTTGAGGAAGCACTGCCCATACAAACGCGTTCACAACAGAAAGCCCAGCCAGAGGAGGCTTCGGCGGAAGTGACGCCTCCTATCATCACCACAACTGTCGAAGGAGAAGGTTCATCCCAACCTCCTGCAACTGATAAACAAAAGTAGAAAGTGGCCCGCTTCGATAGGCCTCTTCAGAAAGACAACACTCCAGGGTTAGCCAAACCCTACAACTTCGACATACTGGCACAACTGGCCAGTACTACAGCACGGATTTCCCAATTTGTGCTCCACCGCCTATCCAAAGATACTCGGGAGGCTCTCTGCGAAGCCCTGAAGGACGCCGAGTCTTTCATCAGTCAGGTCAAGCAGCCTGACGACGATCCTATAGCATGTCCGTACTGTCATAATGTGGGGGAGATCATCCCCAACATTACGTTCACTCAACAGGATAAGCTACTCAAGAATAATAGGCACAACAAACTCCTGTATTGCACAGGGTATGTCGGTGCCATCAAGATGGATCGAATGCAGATCGACCCTGGGTCCTCTCTCAGCATCATCCCTCGAACTCTACTTCAGACGCTGGGGATCCCGATGCATCGCCTGATGACGTCTCATACTGCCATCAGTGGCTTCAACGCCAGTAAGAGTGAGCCACTGGGGAAGATCCGCTTGAAGTGTCACAGGTGACTTGCTATGTTGTGGATGCAGACGTCAACTACAACATCCTGTTGGGACGGTCGTGGATCATGAATACATGGTGGTGCCATCCATTCTCCACCAATGTATGAAATACGTGTCCACCAGCGGCATCATCAGAACATAGTTTGCTGATGTTGATCCCTTCAGAGGGATTGAAGCCTTCTTCACCGACGCTGACCTGTACAAATCAATTTATCTCGAAGATAAAGCAAATGACGCTGACGATAAGGCAAAAGCTGAGGTTGAAGCTGACTCAGAGGCGAACATGATAATCAATGCTTCCTTAAAAGTACGACTCAAAGGGAGTCTGCCGCAAACAACGGCTCCTATGGTAGTCAAACTCCGCGGAAAGGCGCCAGCTTCTCCGGGCACTACACCCAATGAAGCTCCATTGAAGATATGCCTCAAAGGTAAGCCCCATCAAGTGGCGGTTCCCCTCGTAGCCAAGCTTTGGGGAAAGGCTCCAGCTCCCGGTACACCAACCGAGGCTTCCCTTAAGGTACGGCTCAAAGGCAAGCCTCCTCAGTTGTCAATGTCCATCAGGCCACAAGAGAAGACATCAGCGTCCTTCTCAGCACAGTCCCAGGAGCCAGTACGGGCCAAGCTCCCAAAAAACTCTCCTGAACCTACCAAGGCTGCTCCAGTTCTCACTGATGAAGAGCTTGGAGAGTACATATTGGCCAATGTCGATGCCCCATCCCTTGATGATGTAATCCCTCGGGACAAGATCCAATAATTTATTTTATTAATAATAGACTAGTATATTTCAATTATTCGTGTCTTCTATATTTGAATACCATGTACACTCTAGATAATGCTCTACCGTCGTTGCAAACACAAATAACGACTGTGAGTCATGCAAATCGAGTCATCATGTACCGAGGAGTCTGTTATATAGTCCTACCCTGGAACAAGGACGAAAAGCCCATTATCTTTGGCAAAGTCGAGCATCACCGAGACCTTCCACCGACAGTGCCAGAACCCGATACCGGCAGAATGCAAATCTACCGGTACAACGATCGAGCTAAGTATCTCATCCAAAAGATGGGTTGTAACTTGAAGAGCGGCCAAGGTCTGAACTACGGCAAAGGTCGACGCCTTCCCCTATGACTTTCAGTACCAAAAGGGAAGCCACAAGACTACTATCACCGTACCTGACGGGGGGTATGCTATATCACGCCCCCAATAACTCTAGAAGAATCAGAAGCAGAGGATGTCATACAGTCTCACTCATCTGAAACTTCAACTTGGGACTCCGACACCAGTATCGGCTCAGTCTTCAGGAGGGTGCTGTTAGCTAACATGACATCCGTACATCCTTCAGAAGATAAAGATGACGATCAAACTATAGAGTTCTTCGAAGAAGAACCCTGGGCTCAACGCCTAGACGCGCAATGGGAGTCTCACTTTGAATTACGAGAACCCCCTACTGAAGACGAAGTTGAGCAGATCGACCTAGGGGATGGATCTTCATCCAGACCTATCTGTTGGCCCATTCCATGGTCACATCCAATTTTAATAATCGACACTAACTTAAGTCAATACATAAAATATATGAACTGCTGCTAATCATTTCAGGTCTAGTAAAATCAATATTAAAAAGCATACTACTACATCAGCAAGCGTGTGAATCATCGTTCAGAAGCTCATTTTCATTGGAATCTAGTCCGAGTCATTTTACAATTTATTATGTATTTTATCTTTATTGAGTCTAGGATATAAATTGTAAGATCGACTAGATACTACTGGCTTAGGTTAATCATATTCTACTTTTCTATACAGCCTACCCATCCAAAGTCTACCTACCAAAAATATTATTCACCTTCTGCAACAAATCTGATAAATGTTTTACATTTTTACTGAGACAGAACTCAAGTCGAGTTCGGCCCGAGTTTGGTCCGAACTCTGACCGAGTTCGGTCAGTTTGAATTTAAATATTTGTTGCCTCCAAATCTGCATGCAACGTTCATTTGTGAAATCTTTGCATCAGAACTCTGCCCGAATTTTGCCCGAGTTCGGTCCTCGAAAACACATATAAATAGAAGAGAATTTCTCATTCCAAATCACTCATTCAATTCATCTTCTCTTCTATCTTCAACAAGTATTTTCATCCGATCAAAAGCTTTCATATCATACCTGCACTTCTCTTAGCCAAAAGCCAGTAATATCTATTCGATCTAGAGCCTTTTGGTTCTCAAGAGTTGTAAAGAGGTTGTTCAAAGTTCAGAAACTATCTCTGTTGTGAAGCCGGTCGTGCGCTCGTTGCCAAGTATGATGTTTTGAAGTTGGTCGTGCACTTGTCACCAAGCACGGTATTGTAAGAGACTGCAAGCTCTCAATTAGCTTGTGCGTTAGTGGATTAACATCGAACAAGAGTGCTCGAGACTGGATTAGTCCTCTCAGAGGGATACCAGTATACATCGCTGTGTCACTGAGTTTGACCTCTCTATCTCTTGCTATATTTATTTACTGTCTTTTATTCACTGCCATAGTTATCTGCTTTTATTTTTAAGTTGGTGATTATTTTCTGCTGCACTCGCACTCACTCTATTCACCCCCTCTAGAGGTGCTCAACGGTCCTATAATTAGTATCAGAGCAAGTTATATTCTAATATAACAAACCTCAGAGAGTATATATGGCAGCCGTGAAATCAATATTCAACGATAAAGGGCAATCCACAAATAGACCCCCACTATTTGATGGTACAAACTATACCTACTTGAAAACACGAATGACATTCTTTTTCAAGTCTCTTGACTTTGATTTTTGGTCTATAGTAATTGACGGTTATAAGAAATTGGCACCTACAATAGTTGATGGTGTGCTTGTAGACAAGCCTCATGACAAATATATAGAGGCTGAAAAAGTAAAGGCTAGTCTAGATGCTCGTGCCATCAATGCACTGTTCTGTGCAATTGACAAAATGGAGTTCAACAGAATTTCAACCTGTAAGACATCTCATGAGATTTAGAAACTTCTTGAGGTAACTTATGAAGGTAATTCCCAAGTGAAGGAATCTAAAATCAGCAGACTAACACAGGAATATGAATCTTTTAAAATAAAATTCGGTGAGTCAATTATGCCGATGTTCATTCGTTTCCTTGATATTACTAATCCCTTACAATCACTTGGTAAGGATTACAGTAATTACGAGAAGATTAAAAAAGTGTTACGGGCTCTAACCAAGAACTAGAACCCAAAGGCAATAACAATCATTGAAGGAAACGATCTCACCCCCATGTCTCTGGAAACACTGATGGGCAAGCTCATGACCCATGAGCTTGATTTGCAAGAGTTTCAAGAAGCGACCCCAAAGGAAAATTTTATCGCTTTTAAAGCTCAAGCCAGAAAATCAAAATGCAATAATTCTGAGGAAGAATCATCAAGTGGTGATGAACAAGCCCTACTAGTGAAGAACTTCAAAAAATTCCTAAAGTTTGAGAAATCAAACAGAAGGAAGAGAGATATCCAAAAAAGCAATAAAGATGAAACAATATGCTTTGGATGCAAGAAATCAGGGTATATGAGGAAGGATTGTCCGACTTCAAAGAAAAGCAGTCCATACGATAGATCAAGATCAAGCATAAAAGCAACAACAAGTCAAAAGTATGTAAATACAAGTATCTGGCATGAAAGTAACACCAGTGATACAGAGGAAGAAGACAGACCCTACGAAAATGCCAATGTCTGTCTTATGGCTTTTGATAAGGTATCCTCAAACCCTTTGTAGGACGATTTTACTTTCGATGAATTAGAAAATACCTTCAGAGAACTACTTGAAGAACACAAAAATGTGTTTGACAAGTATAAGCAATCTCGAAAAAAGATTAAGGCATACACAACCGAAGTAGCTAGACTATCCAGTCTCATTGAAGACATTAAAGAGACGTCTACTACCTGTAACACGGAAGAGATAGCCAAGCTTAAAGTAGACTATCATGAGGCTATCCTCAAAGCTGAGAAGAAAGAAAGAGACTATGTCAAAATACAAGAGTTATATGACATAGAGAAAAAGAAGCACTTAGTCACAGAACAAAGACTCATAGACATGACTTCTAAATATGAAGAGTCTTTTGCGGTTTCTAAAAAGTTAGAAATCAAGTTAGGCAAACAGACAATACCTGTGACACAGCCTAAGTTTAGTCCTAATGCTAAGCATACATCTAAGAGGACTAAAACATAGAAAGCACGAAAGAAACACGAATATCACCATGCTTTCACTTATAGGTTTTCAAAGAAATTACATATGCATGTCAACACAAATTCTACTAATACATTTTTAAAACTCACTTGCATATATTGTGGTACTCATGGACACATATCACAGTGTGGTTTGGCAAGAAAACTTGTTGACAATCGCACATTATTTTGGAGACCTAAGACTAATCAATATGGACCCTTCAGTAAATGGGTACCAAAGGATTCATCTACTTGTTTTGTAGGTGGACCCTCAACCCTTTCATGCTAGACGCAAGTGGATCCTCGATAGCGGATGTTCTTGGCACATGACTGGTGATGCATCTTTGTTCGCCACGCTATCAATGAAGAAAGAAGGATACGACTCCTTCGAAAATAATCTGAGAGGTGATATTATTGGAAATGGCATTGTTGGTATATCTCTTTATCCTGTAAAAAAAGACGTTTGTCTAGTTACAGAATTGAAACATAACCTATTAAGCATAAGTCATTGGCTGATAATAGTTATGGTATCAACTTTGTAAAAGACAAATGTACCATATATGATATGTCATCTGCTAATCCCATATATGAAGGGATTAGAGAAGAAAATATTTATGTTTTCTTTCTCGAGAGTACTAATAATGCAGGAAGATGCCTAGGAGATAACCTAGATGAAAGCTAGTTATGGCATATGAGACTAGAACATGCTAATATGGACATTATCTCATGACTGAGCACTAAGAAGTTGGTAAAAGGACTCCCAGAGATACCGTTCAAGAGAGATATGGTATGTACTAACTGTGAAAAGAACAAAGCACATAGGTCTACATTTAAATCCATCAACGCTGTAAGTACTTCTAGACCTTTGCAGTTGATACATATAAATTTATTTGGTCCTAGTAGAGTCGCTAGTCTTGGCAGTAAGCTCTATGCATATGTTATTGTTGATAATTTCTCTCGTTTCACTTAGGTTTACTATTTATCAAACAAAAGTGATGCCATTTTTGAATTTCAATTATTTTGTAAAAAGGTACAAAACAAAAAGGGCTTCATGATTACTCGTATCCGAAGTTATCATGGTGGCAAATTCGTAAACACTGATTTCAAAATTTTTGTGATGATAGTGGATACTACCACGAATTTTCTTGTCCAAGAACTCCTCAACAGAATGGTATTGTGGAGCGAAAGAATCGTACTCTAAGCGAGATGGCTAGAGTCATGCTGAATCAGCATAATCTTTCTAAATATTTTTGGGCAGAAGCTGTTAGCACAACCTTTCATGTATAAATAGGGTGTTAATTCGACCCATCTCAAAGAAAATACCTTATGAACTTTGGTTCGGAAGGATTCCAAATATTTCTTATTTTAAAGTTTTTGGATGTCGTTGTTTTATCCTGAACACCAATGACAACTTGGGTAAGTTCGACTCTAAAGCAGATAAAGGGATATTTCTCGGATATGCTGCTAAGAGTAAGGGATATATAATTTTTAATAAAAGATCTATGATTGTTGAAGAATCTATTAACGTTACTTTTGATGAGCTCAATAGTCACAGATCTTGCGATAGTGATGATGGTGTATAAGCAAAAACCGATAAGAGTCCTGTTGAAGATCTGATTCATAAATTTGAATCATTAAAGTTCTTACCAGATCATCCAAAGACACTCATTATAGGTGATGTATCAAAAGATGTAAGTATACACTCTTCTCTTAGATATTCTGAAATAGCAATAAATGTAGCTTTCATTTCTCAAATAGAACCTAAGGATATAGAAGATGCTTTTAATTATAAGGCAGTAAATGTATCAAAAGATGTACTCGTTCCTAAACCTATTGGTCAATCGATAATTGGTACCAAATGTGTGTTCCGAAATAAACTAAGTGAAGATGGACAAGTTGTCACAACTCGCACCCAGTGTAGGGGCACGAGAAGTGGGTACGTCCAGCCTAGGCCGCAGTGTCGGTGGTAGAACGCTGTCCTAGGTGACAATCACAAACTAAATATAATATGATATACTCTCCGAACGGAGGACAAATCACATAAGGTACAACTCAATCACAAATCTAGAGATGGAAATAGCACGATATGATAAATATGAAATCTCAAAGAGAACATACAAACCGAAGGAAAGTCTAAGTGTCTAAACGACACAACATCACAAACATCAAAAAAATAATACAACTCTAAAGTCAATACAAATGACATAAAGAAAGTAAGATAAAGCCTAGCTAATCTAGTCTAAGCAGTAGGGTTGACGTCCTCAGCTAGAGCTGGATCCTCCTGTGGGTATAACTCACATGTGTCATCTAGATGGGCTCCATAGTAGGTTGGATAGAAGTCCTCGGTATCATCTACAATATTCAACAGGTCCAGTCAAGACAGGACCGAGCATAGTACATCTCACGCAGTTCATATCATGGCAGGAAATATAAAGCTTGGAAAAGAGTAAGATACATGAACTGTAAGAAGATATACATGAAAAAAAGAGATATTTATAAACTGGAAATATATACATGATAAGTAAGAACTGTAAGTGACTAGTGATTTATAGCACAACATGGTTATGTAAACATATTAGGTTATACAATAAAATGGAACTCCATTATACACGAGGGTACAATGGACATATACAATGTCTTATACAATAGAAAATTTGATCGCATAACCATTTCCTACTCACCCTCCCCAATCAATACACAAGGATCCAGTCAAGTTATGTTATTGCACACGAAATATAGTTGTATAAGATGATCATGTGGGCACATGAGAGTACACGATTTCATATGATTTGTACATGAATAACACAAACACAAGGAGTACACGACGCCCATGATAAAGTACACGAACACAAAATACCCGATGTATCCTATAAGGGGATAACATCACATGAAAGATCCATATAGTACTAATCCGTGATAACAAGTATCAGCATCAAGTAAATAATCTAGAGCAAGAATATAAATCGTGACAAGTATGAAATGTTCATAGATTGTACTCGCCTGCGATCTGAATGTCTGTGAGAATACACTGTCCGAAACGAGGTATCTGAGTCCTATTTAGGGCAACACAAGTCATGATGTATACAAGGGGTTATAAATAAAGTGTACAATGCATCTACATGATTTCTAGGTCAATCTAGGTCAAAGTCATCTCTTGGTTAACTCTGGGTCAAACCAAGTCAACATCTAGTCAAACTCGGTCAACAACAAGGCTATCTTGGTCAACTGGTCAAACTTAGGCTATCAAGGGTCAATTTGGTCAATGGTCAACTATTGGTCAACTTTAGGGTTTGGTCAACTAAGTCAATTTTAGTCAACTAAGTCAAACTCTATTCAAGCTATGTCCAAGCTAGTCTAACAAGTCTAACTAGGCCTAACCAAGCCTAGTCTAGAAATCTAGGATAGCCACAAACACAAGCCAAAAGTAACACACACAAGTATATACATAGATACTATATATTTTTTTTTTATATATATATATATATATATATATATATATATATATATATATATATTACCTATAGGCTATTGCCTATAATACAAGTACCACTATAGATATACATATATGCATATTCATGTTATCATCACATATCATGTATTCACATTATCTACATATATATATATAGATGCATTTTATATTGTATCATCAATATCATATATATATATATATATATATATATATATATATATATATATATATATATATATATATATATATTAGAGATAGAGAGGGGTTATGTGAATCTGTAATGGTGTTATGGCAAAATGTATGAACATAGTGTGTAGGTGTGATAAGTGTCAAGTGTACATAGCAAGGGTGTCAAGTGTGTATACATGGCAGTTTGTATGTGTGGGTATGCATTGAGGCATGGTATAGTGTAGTGTAGCAATGTGTGTTTTGTATTAGTAACTCAATATAGTACATACATATATGTAACATGTAAATATATATAGATAGATATATAAATGAGTGTGTGTGTGTGTGTGTGTGTGTGTTTGATGTGTAGACAGTGGTGTATGGTTCAGTTTATATAATCAACAAACTAAGTTACAAACATTACCTTAGTTTTGTTATACATCTACTTTAAAATCTCTGTTAATCTCAGTTATATTTATTAACATGTTTCAGTTTTCAACGTGTTCAGCTATGAAATTGAACTCAACATCTAGCTAGCTGTGAATGTAACATCCTCAAAACATGAACCTCATATAAATCCCAGCATTCACATTACATCATAGTTTGAATTATCATTTAATTTCATTTATTAAACATTTAAAAACTTATTTTCAAACATTAACCTAAACTAAACTGTCAGTATCAGTAACAATGAAACCCGAGATCAAATAGCATAGGAAAACCCAAATAAATTAGGGAAACACGTGTACAGTAGTGTCCCACGTGTGTATGCACATATGGAGGGTATCCACGTGTCCATACAGTGGACACAAAGTGTCCAAATAGAGAAATTATAGTGTATCAGACATAGCAGTGCACTACTAAAATATGCTGAAATGGCGACGTAAATTTAGCAACGTTAGCAAAACGTCGCTAAATTATGTACATTAGCGACGTATAATTGAAATGTCGGTAGCTGTCGCTACTAGCGACAAAAATAGTGACGTGACAATGACGTATATTAGTTACATGAACTAGTCGTCGCTAAACGTCGCTATAACGTCGCTAATTGCAACTTATTTAGCGACGTTATTATTAACGTCGCTAAATTATGACTAAATTAAATTCCCCCCTCCCGATTCATTTCCCTCCATCATTTTCCTCTCTCACTCTCTTCCTCGGCGCTCTCGCTCTCGCTCTCGCTCTCACTCTCTCCGACGACTTCACTCTCTCCGATGACTTCACTCTGGTACGTGACTCCCTCTCTCTCTCTCTCTATTTGTTATTGGTGGTTGGAGGGTACTGGTGGCTCGGGGGGAGGGACAGGGGGTGCGAGTGGTTGGGGTTGGCTGGGGTGGGGTAGGGGGTGAGGGCGGCTGGGGGTGAGAAGGGGGGCTAGGGGAAGGGGAGGGTTAGGGTTCAGGTTAGGGGGGAGGGGCGGAGGGTAAGGGCCGCTGGAGGGTGAGGGCGGAGGGCATGGGAGGGGAAGGGATGGTGGGGAAAGGGTTGGGGATAGGGTTCGGGTTAGGGTTAGGGGTGGTGTAGGGGTTGGGGGGCTGGAAAGGGGAGGGGGGATGGTGGGGGAGGGGTTAGGGCTAGGGTTCGGGTTAGGGTTAGGGGTGGTGTAGGGGGGAGAGGGGGGAGGGGTGCGGGGGGGCTAGGTCAGGGGCACCGATAGTGTCAAAAAATCTGATAATTTAGTAATAGTTATTTATTTTCTGACACCGAAAAATATGATACTCTGATTCGAAACCACGTACCGATAGTGCCGATATTTGTAACACGTAGTTTTGTTGGTTGGTTAATTTGTCACACGATAGTGCCGATAGTGTCGATATATGTAACACGTTGTTTCCTTGATCCCGATACTCATAGGAATGGTTCCGAGTCACGGTCGTAGTATGTAGTATATTCGTTTTAGTTTTGAAGTTTTAGTTTTGAAGTTTATTCGTTTTAGTATGTAGTATGTAGTAGGAATGGTCCCGACTCATAGGAATGGTCCCGAGTCACGGCCGTAGTATATTGTATGTAGTATATTCATTTTAGTTTTCAAGTTTATTCATATTTGCAGATATCTAGAAATTGCTATATCCATGTATCTTCTAGACCGTTCGTGGATGTACAACCGTATTCGAGATGACAGGTGTGGTGTGCGAGATGAATACATCGCCGGAGTAGAACAATTCCTCCAATTTGCAAAGGTGTTTCCTCAAGCCATGGATGGCATGGACATTAAGTGCCCGTGTGCAAAATGTCGAAACATGAAGTTTCAACCAAAATTGGATGTGACGTATCACTTATACACAAAGGATTTCCTTCCGAATTACTACCAATTGACCGCACACGGAGAGCTTGTACCTTTAGCAATCCAAGCGGAGCCTTATGTGGAGCGTTATATGAATGTCCACAACCAAACTGGTGTCGACAACGAGTACGTGAACAAGGTCTTCGATGCTGCGGGGCCTAGTTTCGATCCATAAAATCATGATACAGCTGAAGAGGCACCGAATGCCGATGCCGCGAAGTTCATGGAGTTGCTGGAGAATGCAAGGACTCCTTTATACCCTGGCTGTGAGGACTAATTACCGTTAGAGGTGATTACTAGGCTCTTGAGCATAAAGTCTGACTTTAACATGTCGTAAGAATGCTACAATAGAGTGCTCGAGTTGATTACCGATATCTTGTCGAAGGGTGCCAAGTTACCGAAAGACTTCTACCGCTCTAAGAGGATGGTGAGATCCCTCTGGATGGGATATTACAATATCGATTGCTGTCAGAATGGATGCATGCTTTACTACAAAGATCACAAGGATGCAGAAGTATGCGGATTCTGTGGTGCTGATCGCTACAAGCCAACTGCTACAGGCAAGTCTAGAAGACCGACTGCTTCAATGCACTAATTGCCGTTGACGCCGCGGTTACAGAGATTGTTCATGGTGAAAGTGACTGCCAAAAATATGAGTTGGCACAAGCGACAACAGACCGAAGGAGTGTTGGATCACCAATCTGATGGAGAAGCGTGGAAGCACTTCGATCGAGCATATCCTAATTTTGCTTCTGATGCACGTAATGTAAGGTTGGGTCTCTGCTCTGATGGTTTCACCCTATTTGGTCTTTCAGGCTCCCAATATTCATGCTGGTCGGTAATCCTCACTCCGTACAACCTACCGCCTTGGATGTGTATGAAGACACATTACATGTTCTTAACTATTATCATCCCCGGTCCGAACAACCCGAAGAGGAACATCGATATGTACTTACAGCCGTTGATAGATGAGCTGAAGCAGCTATGGGAAATAGGGGCGTACACGTATGATGCTTCGAAAAAACATAATTTTCAGATACGGGCAGCACTAATATGGATAATCAACGACTTTTTGGCTTATAAAATGTTATCTGGATGGAGCACTCATGGTCGGCTTTCATGTCCGTATTGCATGGACCGTACTAAGGCTTTTTGTTTGAGACACGGAGCAAAGCCATGCTTCTTTGATTGTCACCGGCAGTTCTTGCCGAAAGACCATCCGTACCATAGGAACAGAACTGCATTCTGTACCGGAGCTATGGAGAAGGGCGATCCACCGCCAATGTGGTCCAGAGAGGACATATGGGAGCAAGTAAAAGAAATCTCAAGTGCTATTGAAGATCCTACAACGAGCAGCCGTTGCGAGAGATTTGGCGAAGATCATAACTGGACCAAAAGGAGTATATTCTGGAAGACGAACTACCTCTTATTACAAATATTATCGATGTGGACTCAACGGAAGTTCCTTATAACATGTTTCATCAATTGGAAGAGGTAGAAGTATCAGAAGAGGAAGAGGAAGTTGATAGAAGTGAAGAGGAAGAGGAATCGGAACAAGATGAATTTTCAGAAGAGGATTGAATATGTTTAATTTTCAGATGTATTATGGTTTACTTTTGTTTTTTTCAGATATAGTATGGTTTACTTTTGTTTTAGCGACGTTAATAAACGACTGTAGAAGCATAGAAAAGAACAAAGAAAAGCTTATACGGCTCCGACAGAATGATCCCCATGCGGCTCAGGAGTCGATGCGGCTCGGGTAGCTCCATGCGGCCCAGAAAGGAGCCACGTGGCCCTAAACAGCTATTCTCTACACTTTGCTGCATTTAATACCCTGACGGCTGGTCTGACAATGACAGCCCTGACAATGACAGCTCTGACATAAAGACGCCATAATGACTCTGACATGATAGCGTGTTCCTAGAGAAAAGGAGAAAATCTTCGTACAACTGGCAAGATCCACCAAGTCCCGAGGCCACTTCATGCGGCTGCTGCATTTATACGGCCGCCTACTTCATGCGGCTGCCTTCTTCATGTGGCTGCATCCTTTATGCGGCTGCTCATCCTCATACGGCTGCCCATCCGCATGCGGCTGCCTATCCCCATGCGGCTGCCTATCCTCATGCGGCTGCCTTCTTCATACGGTTGTATCCTACATACGGCTGCCTGTCCTCATGCGGCTGCCCATCCTCATACGGCTGCCCATCCTCATGCGGCTGCCTATCCTCATGCGGCTGCATGCTTCATGCAGCTGGGATTGTGAAGAGGACCACCCATATACGGCTCTGCCAGGACGTCCTAGTTGAGACATGTGGCGATCTTCATGACAGTTGAGACACGTGGCAGTCTTATCCTCCTTAGAATTATGGCTGCTAGCAAATCATAATCAACTCAGATTTGTTACAATCGTCATAATTACCCAGATCAAATCAAATCAAGCAAATTGAACACGTGGCAGGCCATCACAAATCACGAAGATTTATGGCAATCAACATTTATTGCCCACAGAGATTTAATCCATATTAATTGCTCAGATTTATTATATTCAGGATGAACGGCCCAGATTGGTTGACTCCCAAGCTGCCGACTTTTCAAGAGGGCAATCATTGCAAACCCTAATGATCACCCCCCCACTCTTATAAATAGCAAGGTGCTATTCCCTTACAAATGGACGTATGCAAAGAGAGGCACGCAGAGGGGCACATACAGAGAGAAAAAAGGAGAGCATTTCTTCATCAGAGCCAAGGCTACGTCCGATCGTCCAAGGGGTAAGGCAGAGCTGCCGTCGCTTTCCCGAGCCTCTATTGTCACCTTCTAGAATAAAAAATAAACAATTGTACTTAGATTGTTGTACCTAGGTGTTCATTCCTAGGCTTTCTTTGTACAAGCGAGTTTGTATTATGAAATAGAAGTCCAGTCCTCCCATAAAACTGTTCTGTTCTTTTATAATCAATGGCAAACACGATGGCGACTCTGCTGGGGACAAACTTCTCCCCGGCTGAGAAGTTGGTGACGCAATCGGATGCGGCCAAACTTGGCTCCACATAACAAAAGATGGTCGTCCGCTTAGACCAACAGACATTTAAAGAAATGCTCTCCGATGGGAGCGCTGGCCCGATCTAGAAGCAAACCTGCACGAAGAAAGCCTGCAGGGAGTGGAGGCCAAAATCATTTGCTCCTCCTCAAGCTCTGGACGAAGTATCCTCTGCTGCCCAAGATGGTGAAGGCAACTCTCATGCGGCCCCACTTCAAGCCATAGAGGACTCTGCTGTCCCCGAGTCCTGCAGAGAAAAGTACTACGATGTTGGACTTGCAGGGACAAAGAGTGATTCTATGTGCTCCAGGAAGAAGTCGAACAGAGGAACTAGCCGCATGAAGAACGCTCATACTGCCAAGATGGCCAGCCGCATGTATGATGCTCATGCGGCCGAAACTGCCAGTCGTATGCAGAATGCGCATGCGGTCAAGGCTGCCAGCCGCATGAAGGAGACTCATGCGGCCGAGATTTCCAGCCGCATGAAGAAAGCATATACGGCCACGACTGCCAGCCGTATGAAGACTGATGATTCCAACCGTATACTTTCTGCTCCACGCAGCTCAGGCTCAGTCTTCGATCGCTCTCCTATGGTCCTCACCTCTCATGCTTCCAAGAAAATGTGTCTGACTCTCTGCAACACCACTTAGACTCTTCCTACTATGTGCCCTCAGGCGCTAGAGTGAAAAAGTCTAGGACGGCACGAGCTCGGCGAGCTCAGTCGGCTGTCCCAACCTCTGACCATCCGAGCGTTCCGCTTACTGTTATGCGGGCCTCTAATGGGAAGTTGTACAGAACCACTCGAGTCCAGCCCCCAGCGGCAAACAGACAGAGTGGTTCCTACAAGTCTTCCAGCAACCAGGGAGCAAACATGGTTGTTCGAGACCCATCTAACTTGCGTGAGGTTATCCTCCACAAGCGCAAGGAAAGAAAAGGGGCCTCGGTGTGCAAAGAGTCCTCCCACGGACATCACTGCACCCAAGTCATTGTCAACTGCTGTTGCAATAAAGCGACAGTAAGAGAAGACCGGCAGTCCGTCTTCCAAACACTGCAACGACCAAGTTCAGAGGACAAGGCGCCTCCCGTCGTCTCCTGCAACTCTGCTCAGAGAATCTTCGCCGATAGGAGAGGGAAGAAGATAAATGTTTCCAGCCCAAAGATTTCAGCCACTGTAACCAAGAAATTGTCGTCTAAGTGGTTGCCCACCACCGGGGTTTTCCAAGGTACCCGTTCAAAGACGAAATCTGCTACATTGGGAGATTCATCATCCACACCCCTAGGGGTCGCTGGAACTGGGGGTAGAACTCCTCCGAACATCCACGATAATTCGATGTTCCAAGGAGACGAGCCCGGGGAAACAACTCTCCTATCAGATACAGCAGGTGCCGACGTCCCCGAGGACGTCCATGACTCTCAAGACGAAACAAGTTCTGAAATTGGGGGTACTATTCCTTCTGAGTCCGAACGAGAGGAGAACATTCCCACATACCCCGATGACTTCTCTGTACAGGGGTATAATTCGGAGGGCACGTCGTCCACCGTCCCTTCCACTTCTATTCGTGTGAGGACGGCATTCATGACAAACGACGAACAAGATGGTCCCAGTAATCGCCAGTACATCGACACTCTGGAGGCCATACTGCGCACCTTGGTCAAATCTGTGGACGAGCTCAAAGCAGCTCTCTCCACTCTGCAAGGAGGGACGCCTGGCCAAACAAGCTTGGGTCCCGCGGTCAATACAGATTCGAATTCAGCGGCACGAAACCCGGGCAATAATCCTCCTGAAATGTCGGCTTCCACCACTACGGATGAGGCCAGAGAAGAAAGAAGAGAGGTTCAGGAGCTTCGAGCCATGTTTCACGCTCGAGAAGCCTCTCAAGACCTCAGAATACAGCAACCATACCCTGCTGCGTGGAGAGATGTCCTTTTTCCACCAAGATATAAGTCGTTCAACATCAATCCCTATGATGGCAAGACCTCCGCAAGTCGGTACATCACTTACTTCGAGGTCACAACCGACCATCTGCCCCATGACGATGCCATCCTTACACGATTATTCATCGGGGCATTGGAAGGGGTCGCCTTCGACTGGTACCGCAACCTGCCAGTCAATTCCATCCATTCCTTTGCCGGCTTCGAGCGTATATTCCTGGAGAGATTCTATGAGGTAGGACAAGACGTGACGATGTCCACCCTCATGGACGTCGTTCAAGGGGAAAAGGAGCTGACAAGAAACTATATTGAGCGGTTTCGCCAAACCGTAATGAAGTTGTCGTCTGGTAATCCGGATTCCTCCTTAATTAAAATTTGCCAAAAGAGACTGCTCCCAACAATCAGTCTCTGGATGGGTGAAAGTCAATTTAAGGACTGGAAGACGTTCATCATCAGTGCCACTAGCGCCGAAGACAGGTTAAAGAAGGCTCGCCAACTGGGATTACACATCTCGGAGGGAAAAGACAAAGGTAAGCGCCCCAATACCAACAACAATAATGGTAGTAACTCCTCCAACAACCGGGATAACAAGGGCAAGTAGGCTATGGTGGCCGACATAGCCCAGAAGCCTGAGTCAAAACCGGCAGACAAGCAATGGCCGCAAATGACCTACTCCTTCGAAGACGGCCATATCAGGCCCATCTTGGACATGCTCATACAAGGAGATAGAATACAACTCTCTCCACCAAGACGGGAGCCTCGGCCGGCAGAAATGGAGAGCCTAAAGTACTGTCATTACCATCGCAACGTCCACTATGCTACATACGACTGCTTCCAAATGAAGTGATACATCCAACATCTCATTGATTCGAAGGCTCTGGCCATTGACTTCGAAGAGGTAACCGTGGCAGCAAATATGGTGTCAGTACAGTTCGGCATCTTTTCTTCGACAGAAATCTAAGACGGCGTAGTACCCGTCCCTCGGGCAAGAATGGAGATTGCTAACCTTCCACCTCCTCGAGATCAGGCTGCTGGTCTGGTACCCCTCACCAAATCACGGGGAGAGGTCATGTGGGTCCATCCAGACCTGGTACCTGAAATGACTCAGTCCACACCACCCTCCATTGGCAAGAAGAAGAGTGGAAAAGTGAGATCCTGCCGCACAATCTCAGCAGATGTCGAAGAAACCACAGTTGTCGTTACCCAGTCCGGGGCACAATCCTAACCTACACCGGATAACTCGGCTGAAGATCATCAGCCGGCTACTGCTGACACTCCAGGACCTTCTCAACCTCCGACGACCGACAAGCCTAGGCCGAAGGAGACTCGCTTTGACAAATCTCTCCGAAAAGAGGCACCTCATGGGCTGGAGAGGCCGTACAATTTTTTCATCTTGGCACAATTAGCCAACACACTGGCCAAATTGTCATTATACGAGCTCCTGAGACTCTCTAAAGATGTTCGCGTCACACTGAGCGATGCACTCCAGAATGTCGACGCATATCTGGCTCAGGTCAACCTCACGGGAGAGAGCCCGCCTGCAAATCTCCAAGACAGCGCTTGCACAGGAGCGATGCCCAATATTGTCTTCACTCTGCAGGATATGCTCATCAAAACTAATCTGCACGATCGTCCATTGTACTACACTGGATACATCGGTGACGTAAAGGTAGATTGGATGCACATTGATCCTGGTTCTTCCATAAGCATTATCCCGAAGGGTCTGTTAAATCATCTCCGCATTCCTATGCATCGTCTGACGCCAACAAGCACCGCCATCAGCGGTTTCAATTCGGGCAGGAGCTACCCGATCGGAAAAATTCGCTTGAAGTGCCAAATCGGAGATCTGTAGTCAGAAGTGACTTGTTATGTCATAGATACGGACGCTTCCTACAATATCCTCCTAGGGCATCCCTGGATACACGATTACATGATCGTACCTTCCATGCTACATCAGTGCTTCAAGTATGTCGACAAGCATGGCTTCGTGAGGAAATAATTTGCTGACATCGATCCCTTCAAAGGGGTCGAGTCTTACTACTCAGACTCCTGCTTATACGAGAAGTCGAAGAGGCACCTCGTTGAAGGAGATATTCAAAGTGAGGCAGCTACGGAATCAGAAGAACCTCTGACGATCCACCTCCAAGCTCGCAAACCTGGCAAAACTGCACCCCTTACGGCCGCTCTGCGTAAGGATGCAATCAGTCTCTCGACACAAGAGGGGCGAATGATAATTCGGCTGCCAAGGTTTGGCCAAGCGCCAAGACCCACAATGGAGCCATTGACAATTAGACTACCGAGAGTCGGCCAGCCACAAACGGAGAAGCTCAATCCCTCTGACAAGCCAATGACGATACATCTTCTCAAGAAGAATCGTCACGCCGATGCAAAGCCAGGGGATTCTAGCGAGCCAACAACTCCCCGTCCAACATCAAGTACCAAACTGGGGGTCGCTAGTTCGCCAACAACTCCACGTTCCGCTCCAATAGCAGAACCCCTGATGATTAAGCTGCCCAAATCATCCTCCCAGTCTTCATTTATACAGGGGGTGGCCGAAGAAGAACCCGAACTAGCCAAGTATGTGGCCGCTCACACTGATGTTCCATCTGCAGATGATGTAATCCCGCTAGAAAAGATACCTTACTTCATCAATAAAGGGCTATCTTTGAATTACCTCGAGCTTAATAAGCTTTGTATAATGTATGTTATGGAACACGGTATAGGCACTCACCTACAAACGCAGGTGACAAATGTTTACACTGCAAACCAACTTACTCCAGCGGAAGACGCTTACCGCATAATCGAAGGAGGGGACCATCCAATCATCTTCGGCCGGAAGAATGATCCACAGCCCTTCACAATAGAAGAAGTCGATCTCGAATCGGACGTCGGGAGACTGCCCTTTTATCTGTATAGCCCCTAATCCAAATACCTCATGAAAAATAGGGGTATGATCTGGAGACTATGTGTCACGACCCGCACCCTAGAGTAAGGGTACGACACGTGGGTACGTCCAGCCTACGTCGCAGTGTCGGCGGTAGAACGCTGTCCTAGGTCAACATACATCTAGCAATATATCTCTAAACAGTTTATCCTCCCCGAATGGGGGTGACATAGCAGTAAATAAACTCAATCACAACTAAGAAGGAGATAGCACGATATGAAATAGGACTCAAGGAAAAATAGATGATAAAGTAGTCTAAGATAATCCCAGCAAATATCCAGAGTACAAACTCAGCTACAGAATATGAAAGAATATATATAACTCAACATCTCTGAACAGAAAATAAGTCTAGCTAAACATGTCTCAAGACTACATAAAATAAGATAAGCCTAACTAAACTAGTCTAGGTAATGGGGGTGATGCCCTCAGCTAGAGCTGGGTCCTCCTGAGGGTCCAGCTCGCAAGTGTCATCTAAGGCTGCCCCGTAGAAAGTATCCAGACAGACCTCCCACTCGTCCTCTGTAATATTTTCAATAGGTCCAGTCAGGACAGGAGCGAGAACAATATATTTCTACAGTTCATAGCAGGTTAGAAAATATAATCATGAAGTAAAGTAAGATACATGTACTGAAAGAAATGCGGTATGTAAACAGAGAGAGAACTGTAATAGAAATATCTACTATAAATAGAGAACTAACATGTGGCTAGTGAGTCAGAGTACAACATAGACATATAAATAGCATGGGATGATTCTGATGCTACACTATGGAATGATTCTGATGCTACACTACTGGTGTATTATTCACATGTCCACTTCTACTCCCCCGTACCCCCAATCAATACACAAGGATCCAACCAGGTTATGTTATGATTCCATGCAAAGGCCCCCGAAGGGTGGTACATGGAAGTCCCATAAATGGGAATTCTAGGAGATTCTAGGATACCCAATAAATAGGATAAGGATTCTAGGAGACTCTGTGATCATAAGAGTATATGTCACAAGTAATCAAAGAACCAATGAAGCATAGTGATACGCCATGTAAGTGAAACGCACAGAACATGTAGTACCCGATGCTCCCTAAGGATAAAATCTCAAGAAGGGATCCATATAGTACCAATCCGTGTGACCAACGTGACAGTAACAAGTAAAGTAATTTAATGCAGGAAATAATTCTAAGCAGGACATGAAATGATCAGAGAATGTACTCGCCTGGTATCTGAGTGTCCAATATGAAAGTACTGTTCGATGAGTGGTATCTGGCTCCTAATCAGAACAGCACAAGTCACAACAAGTCCAAAATGGTATAATGAAGTCCTACTATACATTCTACATGATTCTAGGTCAATCTAGGCCAAAGTCAACTCTTGGTCAACTCTGGTCAACCCTAGAAGTCAAACTAGGTCAACCAAGTCTAGACTAAGGTCAAGCTAGTCTATCTAGTCCAATCTAGACTATACTAGTCTATACTAATCTAGTCTAGGTCTATTAAGGCTAAACTAGCCTATCAGCATACAATACAAGGCTATAAAATCTATCCTATCAATCAAGCACATCTCCAAACACAAACACTAATGACACACCAAGTATATATACAATATATATACTCATAGATTATTGCCTATGACATAAGAGCAGGGTGTGTACACATACAGGCATATAGAGATATCATTACATACATACATCTAATGTGTATACTATATTAGGCCTATACAATAATGTGTCATCAAGTATTGACATATGTATGATGCTACTACAATGTAATAGGCTCACATATATATATATGAATTTATATCTATACATATATAGGTTCATACATACATGCATATATATACATAGGTTATAGAGATATATATAGAGAGGTAGAGAGAGTGAAAGGGTGTCCATATAGAGAGTGGGTGAGTGAACTGTGTGTGAGTGTAAAGAGAGGCAAGTGTTTGTGACTGTTAATGGAGAGTGAGGGTGAATAAGGAAAGTACAAAACAGTGTGTGTGGTGTGTATGTGACTGTGAGTGATGAGGGAGTGAAAACAGTGTGCAGTAGGCTAACAGTGAAGCATAGACATGTGTGTGTATAATCAGATATCCTAAAACAGTAGGTAACAACCTGTGAGTGTGTATTAAAGAGAGGCAAAGTGTGAAAGTGTGGGAGGATGAAATCTGGAAGTAGGAATGAAATCAAAGCATTAAAACCAGAGAATGAACTGAAATAGTTTTCAGTTTACCTCCCCACAGTTCAAATCCCCAAACAAGTTCATTTCACAACCCAAAATTTAACCACAGTTAGAAAACCTATAGGGAAACCCATTTAGGATCTAAAACCCAACATTTAACAGCATTACAAAGGCTAAAACAACTGGCAAATTTTATATTTGAAAACTGGAAATTTTGACAGAAAACACATGTATCAGTTGATTAGGGGTAAATAAGAATTCATAAGTCAAATCAATCCAAAATACAAAAACAGAGGTTGGTAATTAAAATATATATTACATATGTGTCCTACCATGTCATTGTGTCCAAGCACGAGGACACAATGTGTCAAAATAAATCAAAACACAAAACAGTACAATAATTGTGCCATTCCTCGTGCACGTGTTCACGGGTTTCGTGTGCACGATACGACACAACCCACGTGGTTGTGTCGTGTCGACTAGGTCTAGGGCTAGGACACCCTGATATGGGTCCATGACATGTGTGTCAGTGACACGACACACGTATCAGTGCACGAAAACAACTGAACCCAGTTCAGTGCAAAAGCAATGCACGTGTTCGTGCGTGTCCGACACGACACGTGGGGGTCTGAGACTCGACACACGTCGTGTCAGTCACGAGGATGACCCGTGTGTCAAGTGTCGCATGTCGACGTGGCGTATCCTGACAGCTGTGGCCCCCGAACAGCAGGGGATCAAACCTGAGCGTGCGCGCGCGTGTGTACCATGTGTCCACGCATCGATTCCGACACGACACGACACAGTCACCACCTCAGAAAAACAGAAATCAATAAGCAATAATAAAACCTAGATTCCTATTCAAAAGCTTCCTAGAAATTAGGTTGTAATGTCCTTTAGGACATTTCAACAAACACCTACTGTGGGTTCCTGATACGTGTCCAAAACGGTCACGAAGCCTATAAAACTCGACACGAAACCAATGCAGCCACTTAGGGGACTCCTACGGCTTCCTAAATGTATAAAAAATCAAAATTTTAGTACGTAGTGAAGAAGTTACCTATAGATGAACTTTCTAGAAAATCCCCCATTTTTAGAGCTCCTCTCCATGATATCCCAATCCAAAAAATCAATACCAAACTGAAATAAAACTCCAATAACAGCAAGTATAGGTAAATTAAAACCTAATGGAAGAGATTTGAATGAAAAAGGACATGCAATGGAATTTCTATGGATTAAAAGAAGTATGAACAAACCTCTTTCTAAACTTGAGCTTTCCTAAAAGAGGCAACCCTAAACTAAGAGAGTATTTATTGGGTGGTGTTCCCAAGGAGGATATGGTGGCCGGCCACAATGTCTAGGGCTAGGGTTTTGTAATTCTTGGGCTTTGGGCCAATCAACAAGGCTATGACTTAAATTGATTTATCAATGGTTCTAAATCATAAGTCATGACTTATGACTTTCTAATTCCTATTGCTAACTAGAGTCTATTGACCAAACCAAGGGTTAGCTTAGGTTAGACTAGAGTCATATAACCTAACCAAGTCCATACTAACTAGGGTTAGCTTCTAGGTTGGTCTACAAGGGTCAAAACTAGTCAAAGTCAACCTAGTCAACCCTCATCCAAACAATTCCAAAATAATTTCTAAAAATCCCCATAAATTCAAATAAATTCTAATAAATTCAAATTACCCCAAAAATGTCAAAAATATCCACAAACTAGAAATGTGGTAGTGACACGATGCCAGGTTTAAACTACGGTACTGGTCGAGGGTTACCTTTACAGTCGCCAGTCCCAGCTGGCAAACCACAGGACTAGTACAACAAGACCCAATGTAGATTGGGGAACGTTACACCCGCAATGACCCCTGAAAGCTCAGATGAGGAATGCGACTGGCATTCACACTCAAATGGATCACCAACCTCTGATTTGGATATCAGCATCGGGGATGTATTCAGGCAAGTCCTGTCTGTCAATATGGCGTTCATCGACGCTTACGAAGAAGATGAAGACATCCCTAAAATCTTTGAATTAGAGCCGTGGGCCCAACACATCCGTACTGACCCATCCTTCTTCGGCACGAACAATATTGGTGCACCCCATGGCGACGAACTCGAGCGGATGAAGCCCTTGTCCTGTAGCTCATCCACCTACTTCTTCAGCTCTACCAGCTCACTGTTGTTCACCCGATAGACATGTTGAGAGATGGGTTCCGCTCCTGGAACCAAGTCTATCGAGAACTCTATGTCCCTGTCTGGTGGTAATCTTGGCAACTCCTCTGGAAAAACATCAATATACTCTGCTATCAAGGGGTGTGGAATCGCCTGCTCCTCGACCGAGACTCTACAGAAGACTCTGCTGCTCTGCTCTGCCTGACGTCTGGAGTACTCAAACTCTGGCTCCTTTGGCGCTCTGGAAAGAAGTCTACCCCCTCTGAAATCAATGCTGGCGTGGTGCCTGCTCAACCAATCCATGTCTAGTACTATATTATAGTTCGACAATGGCATTACAAGCAGGCTCACCTCTAACTTACGACCTTCCAAAACTACTCTCCAACCCTTACAAACATCACTCACGACGATAATGCCAACCCCGATCGTGATCTTGTAAGTCCTAGGTAATAATTCAGTTACGATACCATATCTAATCGTAAAAGATACTGATATGAAGCTATGCGAAGCACCGGAATCGAATAATGCAAAAGCTGGACTGGAGTCGAGATGAATCGAACCTGCAATCAGCTCTTCGATGGCCTCCGCATCCTCTACTGCCATGGTGAATCCTCGCCCCTTCTGGCCTCCCCTGGCCTGCTGCTGGTGCTGGACGAACCTCTGCTGCTGCGTCTGCAGGGCTGGTCCCCTCTGCTGGCCTGCTGCTGTCCTGTCTCCTCCTTCCTGGGCTGTTCGTCTCATACGGCACTCCCTCATCTGGTGGTCTGCTGAACCACATACTAAGCACTGGCCTAGCCTCTTTCGGTACTCATTGGCGACATGCCCGGGCTTTTTGCAGTAGGCACAAGTGATAACCTGCCTCTGGCCCTGCTGGTGCTGTCTCGGCTGCTGCTGCTGGTGAACTGGCCTCTGCTGGATCGGCTGCGGCTGAAACTGCCTCGGCTGCTGGTGCTGAAAGTGGGGCCTCTTGGCCTGGCCTTCGCTGCTGCTGCCCCCAATTGGGTCTCGCCCCCTCTTGAGCCTAAGCTCAAGATCATCCTCTGCCAACAAGGCTCCCGTTAAGATCTCCTCGAATGTGGCATTCCGGTTGCCCTTGGTCAAGGACTTCACCTCCTTGACTAGACCCTTCCGGAACCTCTGGGCCTTTGCCGTCTCGCTCAAGCCCTCTACAAACCTGTCGAGGCGGCCGAACTTCCCGGCGCACTCCTCCACTGAAAGGCTCTCCTGGACTAGGCTCTCGAACTGCGTCTCCAAGGCTCTGAATGCTGAATCTGGAAAGAACTTCTACTTGATAAAGCCCTTGAACTGCTTCCAAGTCTGCCCAACTACCCCCATCCTGGTGTCTGACTGATACCAGGTGCGAGCAAGATCTCGCATCCAGCTAGTTGCAGCCTCAATCTGAAGATCTGCTGGTATCCTGGCCATACGAAAGATCTCCTATATATGCTCGATCCATTCATCGGCATATAGGATCCCCTCTGTCTCCAGAAAGTCTCTGGGGCTCATCTTCTGAAACTGCTCTATCCCCGGTGTCCTCGGCTGATAGACCACTGGTCGAGCTGCAACCGTCGTAAGGGCCAACTCTATGCCCCTGTCCTGTCGAGCCTGTTGTCGGTCCATGAACTGCTGGAAGTACGTGAACGTCTGTGCTGCATCCACGTATCCTGCAAGCGACGGCTGCTGGAAAGGATCCTCTGGGATGACCGGGTCCTGCCTCCGAGCCGGTGGAAGCATACCCCCTGCTGCTACTGCCGAGGCCTCAATACGAGCAGAGGTGGCAGGAGCTGCAGTCCCCTGGCCTCGCTGTACTGGCTGAGAGGTAGCAGTCCCCTCCATAGCATCCCCATGAATGGTACGCTGCGATCGAATCTCTACTATCCTGAAGATAGACAAACAAGAGTATCAATTTCTGAGAAAGAAGCGAAATAACAAAGACGGACAGTTAAAAATTCAAAGGATCAGCAGACAATAAGGATTCAGATGGCAATAAAAGAATTTTTCCTAAAGTGATTGAGTACCTTAAAATTAATGTCCTATATTCTACTGCAGGCTGTAGTGATACTCTAATTCGAATACCACTACACTTCTAGTCTGGACCTGCATTGGCCACCACTAAAAACGTGTCACGACCCGCACCCTAGAGTAAGGACACGATACATGGGTACGTCCAGCCTACGCCGCAGTGTCGGCAGTAGAACGCTATCCTAGGTCAACATACATCTAGCAATATATCTCTAAACAGTTTGTACTCCCCGAATGGGGGTGACATAGCCGTAAATGAACTCAATCACAATTAAGAAAGAGATAGCACGATATGAAATAGGACTCAAGGAAAAATAGATGATAAAGTAGTCTAAGATAATCCCAGCAAATATCCAGAGTACAAACTCAGCTACAGAATATGAAAGAATATATACAACTCAACATCTCTGAACAGAAAATAAGTCTGGCTAAACATGTCTCTAGACTACATAAAATAAGATAAGCCTAACTAAACTAGTCTAGGCAATGGGGGTGATGTCCTCAGCTAGAGCTGGATCCTCCTGAGGGTCCAGCTCGCAAGTATCATCTAAGGCTGCCCCGTAGAAAGTATCCAAACAGGCCTCCTCCTCCTTCTCTGTAATATTTTCAACAGGTCCAGTCAGGACAGGAGCGAGCACAGTACATCTCAACAGTTCATAGCAGGTTAGAAAATATAATCATGTAGTAAAGTAAGATACATGTACTGAAAGAAATGCGGTATATAAATAGAGAGAGAACTGTAATAGAAATATCTACTATAAATAGAGAACTAATATGTGGCTAGTGAGTCAGAGTACAACATAGACATGTAAATGGCATGGGATGATTATGATGCTACACTATGGAATAATTCTGATGCTACACTACTGGTGTATTATTCACATGTCCACTTCTACTCCCCCGTACCCCCAATCAATACACAAGGATCCAACCAGGTTATGTTATGATTCCATGCAAAGGCCCCTGAAGGGTGGTACATGGAAGTCCCATAAATGGGGATTCTAGGAGATTCTAGGATATCCAGTAAATGGGACAAGGATTCTAGGAGACTCTGTGATCATAAGAGTATATGTCACAAGTAATCAAAGAACCAATGAAGCATAGTGATACGCCATGTAAGTGAAACGCACAGAACATGTAGTACACGATGCTCCCTAAGGATAACATCTCAAGAAAGGATCCATATAGTACTAATCCGTGTGACCAACGTGACAGTAACAAGTAAAGTAATTTAATGCAGGAAATAATTCTAAGCAGGATATGAAATGATCAGAGAATATACTCGCCTGGTATCTGAGTGTCCAATATGAAATTACTGTCCAAGGAGTGGTGTCTGGCTCCTAATCAGAACAGCACAAGTCACAACAAGTCCAAAATGGTATAATGAAGTCCTACTATGCATTCTACATGATTCTAGGTCAATCTAGGCCAAAGTCAACTCTTGGTCAACTCTGGTCAACCCTAGAAGTCAAACTAGGTCAACCAAGCCTAGACTAAGGTCAAGCTAGTCTATCTAGTCCAATCTAGACTATACTAGTCTATACTAATCTAGTCTAGGTCTATCAAGGCTAAACTAGCCTATCAACATACAATACAAGGCTATAGAACCTATCCTATCAATCAAGCACATCTCCAAACACAAACACTAATGACACACCAAGTATATATACAATATATATATACTCATAGATTATTGCCTATGACATAAGAGCAGGGTGTGTACACATACAGGCATATAGAGATATCATTACATACATGCATCCAATGTGTATACTATATTAGGCCTATACAATAATGTGTCATCAAGTATTGACATATGTATGATGCTACTACTATGTAATAGGCTCACATATATATATATATATATTAATTTATATCTATACATATATAGGTTCATACATACATGCATATATATACATAGGTTATAGAGATATATATAGAGAGGTAGAGAGAGTGAAAGGGTGTCCATATAGAGAGTGGGTGAGTGAACTGTGTGTGAGTGTAAAGAGAGGCAAGTGTGTGTGACTGTTAATGGAGAGTGAGGGTGAATGAGGAATGTACAAAATAGTGTGTGTGGTGTGTGTGTGTGACTGTGAGTGATGAGGGAGTGAAAACAGTGTGCAGTAGGCTAATAGTGAAGCATAGACATGTGTGTGTGTATAATCAGATATCCTAAAACAGTGGGTAACAACCTGTGAGTGTGTATTAAAGAGAGACAAAGTGTGAAAGTGTGGGAGGGTGAAATCTGGAAGTACGAATGAAATCAAAGCATTAAAACCAGAGAATGAACTGAAATAGTTTTAAGTTTACCTCCCCACGGTTCAAATCCCCAAACAAGTTTATTTCACAACCAAAACAACCTAAAATTTAACCACAGTTAGAAAACCTATAGGGGAACCCATTTAGGATCTAAAACCCAACATTTAACAGCATTACAAAGGCTAAAACAACTGGCAAATTTCATATTTGAAAACTGGAAATTTTGACAGAAAACACATGTATCAGTTGATTAGGGGTAAATGAGAATTCATAAGTCAAATCAATCCAAAATACAAAAACAGAGGTTGGTAATTAAAATATATATTACATATGTGTCCTACAATGTCATTGTGTCCAAGCACAAGGACACAATGTGTCAAAACAAATCAAAACACAAAATAGTGCAATAACTATGCCATTCCTCGTACACATGTTTACGAGTTTCGTGTGCCCGACACGACACGACACAACCCACGTGGTTGTGTCCCAGTATCGACTAGGTCTAGGTCTAGGGCTAAGACACCCTGATATGGGTCCACGACACGTGTGTCAGTGACATGACACATGTATCAGTGCACGAAAACAACTGAACCCAGTTCAGTGCAAAAGTAATGCACGTGTTCGTGCATGTCCGACACGACACGTGGGGGTCTGAGACTCGACACACTTCGTGTCAGTCACGAGGATGACCCGTGTGTCAAGTGTCACGTGTTGACGTGTCGTGTCCTGACAGCTGTGGCCCCCGAACAGCAGGGGATCAAACCTGAGCGCACGCGCGCGTGTGCACCGCGTGTCCACGCGTCGATTCCGACACGACACGACACAATCACCACCTCAGAGAAACAGAAATCAATAAGCAATAACAAAACCTAGATTCTTATTCAAAAGCTTCCTAGAAATTAGGTTGAAATGTCCTTTGGGACATTTCAACAAACACCTACTGTGGGTTCCTGATACGTGTCCAAAACGGACACGAAACCTATGAAACTCGACACGAAACCAATGCAGCTACTTAGGGGACTCCTAGGTCTTCCTAAATGTATAAAGAAATCGAAATTTCAGTGAGTAATGAAGAAGTTACCGATAGATGAACTTTCTAGAAAATCCTTCCTTTGTAGAGCTCCTCTCCTTGATATCCCAATCCAACAAATCAATAACAAACTGAAATAAAACTCCAATAACAGCAAGTATAGGTATATTAAAACCTAATGGAAGAGATTTGAATGAAAAAGGACATGCAATGGAATTTCTATGGATTAAAAGAAGTTGGAACAAACCTCTTTCTAAACTTGAGCTTTCCTAAAAGAGGCAACCCTAAACTAAGAGAGTATTTATAGGGTGGTGTTCCCAAGGAGGATATGGTGGCCGGCCATAATGTCTAGGGCTAGGGTTTTGTAATTCTTGGGCTTTGGGCCAATCTACAAGGCTATGACTTAAATTGATTTATCAATGGTTCTAAATCATAAGTCATGACTTATGACTTTCTAATTCCTATTGCTAACTAGAGTCTATTGACCAAACCAAGGGTTAGCTTAGGTTAGACTAGAGTCATATAACCTAACCAAGTCCATACTAACTAGGGTTAGCTTCTAGGTTGGTCTACAAGGGTCAAAACTAGTCAAAGTCAACCTAGTCAACCCTCATCCAAATAATTCCAAAATTTTTTCTAAAAATCCCCATAAATTCAAATAAATTCTAATAAATTCAAATTACCCCAAAAATGTCAAAAATACCCTCAAACTAGAAATATGGTAGTGACACGATGCCAGGTTTAAACTACGGTACTGGTCGAGGGTTACCTTTACAGTCGCCAGTCCCAGCTGGCAAACCACAGGACTAGTACAACAAGACCCGATGTGGATTGGGGAACGTTACACCCGCAATGACCCTTGAAAGCTCAGATAAGGAATACGACTGGCATTCACACTCAAATGGATCACCAACCTCTGATTCGGATATCAGCATCGGGGATATATTCAGGCAAGTCCTGTCTGTCAATATGGCGTTCGCCGACGCTTACGAAGAAGATGAAGACATCCCTGAAATCTTTGAATTAGAGCCGTGGGTCCAACAGCTGGATGCACAATGGGAAAAGCGGTTCGAACAAAGAGAGCCTCCTACTGAAGATGAGGTTATGCAGGTCGACCTCGGCGATGAATCTTCTCCAAAACTAATCTTTATTAGCAAAAGCCTGACAGACGAAGAGTGAGAATCGCTACTGTAACTCGTCAAAGAATATATTGATGTGTTCGTCGGGAGCTATAAAGACATGCCAGGGCTAAACCCCGAGATTGTACTTCACAAGCTCAACATTCGGCCAGACGCAAAGCCGGTCAAGCAACAGCAACGACGCTTCCGCCCGGACATCATGAATGCGATCGAAGCCAAAGTCAATAAACTGATAGCCAGCGGCTTCATTCATGAGGAACAACATCCGGACTGGATCGCCAACATAGTATCGGTCCTCAAGAAGAATGGGAAGATTCAAATTTGCATCGACTTTCGTAATCTGAACGAGGAGTGTCGTAAGGATGAGTTCCCCCTCCCTATCACAGACATCATGATCGACAACACCTGCGGCTTCGAGTGTATGTCATTCATGGATGGCTTCTCGGGATACAACCAAATTAAGATGTCCCCCGACGACGAAAAGTATACATCATTCTGAACACCGATTAGCACATACTGCTACACAGTCATGTCTTTTGGTTTAAAGAATGCTGGCGCCACATATCAAAGAGCCATGAGTATCATCTTCAGAGACCACTTGTGCAAGACTGTGGAGTGCTATATTGATGACATCGCTGTCAAGAGTCGCTATAAGGGAGACCATCTTCAGGATCTGAAGACGGTATTCGACCTGATACGAGCGCACAACTTGAAAATGAATCCCACAAAATCTTTCTTGGGCATATCTAGCAGAAAATTCTTGGGTTTTATCATTACTGCCCAGGGAATTCATATAGTTTTGGAGAGGACAAAAGCAATCATGGAGATGAATCCCCCAAGAAATTTTTGTGAACTTCGAGGCCTTCAGGGGAGGTTAGCTTACATCAGAAGGTTCATTTCTAACCTCTTCGGGTGATGTCAGCCATTCACCCACCTCATGAAGAAAGGCGTCTCATTCGTATGGGATAAAGAGTGCCAACGCGCCTTCGACAACATCAAAGAATACCTGTCAAACCCTCCAGTCCTGTGTCCCCGGTTGCTGGAAAACCATTCCTGCTCTATGTACGAGCGATGGAGCATTCTCTCGGTGCTCTACTAGCATAAAACAACGATGTAGGCCATGAGCTGGCTATATATTACCTCAGTCGAATGATGATGGGGCCGGAGCACCGATATACCGCCGTGGAGAAGGAATGCCTCGCCCTGGTGTTCTCCATTCAAAAGACGCAATACTATTTCACGGGACAGACCATACATGTGATATCACGAGTCAACCCTCTCAGGGTCCTCATGACTAAACCAGGGGCACTCAGCACTCGCCTCGCTACATGGGCAATATTGTTGTCTCCTTACCACATCATCTTCGTCCCACAAAAGGCTGTTAAAGGTCAAGCTCTGGCCGACTTTTTAGCAGCCCATCCAGGTCTGGAGTCGACCAGAATATACGAAAAAGTCCTAGATGAGGTCGTCGACTCACATGTGGCCTCTCATGATGATATATGGTGAATGTTCTTCGACGGTGCTTCAAGAACCGGACCCAAGGGAAATATCATCGTTGGAGTCGGAGTGGTGCTAATTTTTTCCTCCGGGCTGGTGATCAACCGAGCTTACTCCCTCACCGAACCTTGTTCAAACAATGTGGTCGAGTACAATGCTTTGGTCATTGGCCTCCAACTTGTAAGAGAGCTGGGGGTAGAATATCTTGAAGCATACGGCGATTCACAGTTAATCGTCAATCAGATCCGGGACTCATACGAAGTCCGCCATGAAGACATGATCCCTTATCACCAAATAGCGATCAACATTATTTCGTCATTTGAGGGGTTCTTTATTGAACACGTTCCCAGACTCTAAAATATCGAAGTCGATGCCTTAGCAGGCCTTGCCGCTTTCCTAACAGTTCCGAACCACGGTCATCACCTGGTGGACGTGATAGGCCACAAACTGGTATGTTCCAAGAACAACGTTCAATTCGTAGCGAGTTATCCCGCTCAGACGATCGATGAAGTACCAGAATGGAACAACCATTCATAGACTTCGTCGTCTATGGCATCCTGCCTGAGAACCCAAAGGAAGCTACTTCTATCAGAAGGCGTTCCCTTAGATTCTTCTACGATACAGAGACGAAAATGCTGTATCGGTGATCATACGACAGATTACTGCTTCGGTGTCTATCAAATACAGAAGCCAAAGAAGCCATACGCGAAGCTCACGATGGTATCTGCGGAGTCCATCAGCCTGGTCCAAAATTGCAAGACCGTTTATGCCGGATGGGCTGTTACTGGCCCACGATGGTAGCAGATACGATAGACTATACAAGAAAGTGCAAAGACTGTCAAGTCCACACTGAATTTATCCACCAGCCATCTGAGTTTCTACATCCGACAGTGGCGTCCTGGCCATTCGAAGCATAGGGAATGGACATCATCGGTCCAATCACTCCACCTTCGTCCCAAGGACATCACTTCATACTCGCAATCACAGATTACTTCTCCAAATGGACGGAAGTTATTTCGCTTACAAAAGTAAAGAATTCAAACGTGATCAGCTTCCTCAAGCATCACGTCATCTATCACTTTGGACTACCCCAAAGGATCATCCACGATAATGGTCCGCAGTTTGCAAGCCACGTCTTCTATCAATTTTGTTGCAAGCACCGAATCTAGAATGTTGCTTCGACACCGTACAATCCGGCAGCGAATGGGTTGGCAGAAGCATTCAACAAAACCATCATCAAGTTGCTCAAAAAGTTCGTGTCTTCAAACAAACACGACTGGAACGAGAAGCTTGGTGAGTGCTTATGGGCATACCGTACTACAGTCCGGACGGACACTGGGAATACGCCGTTCTCCCTGATGTACGGGAGTGAGGTAGTCCTCCCAGTAGAGACTCAAATCCCCTCGCTCCGCGTCGCTCTTACTTACCAATTGACGACGGACGATAGCTACCGTCGCCGGCTACAAGAGTTGGAGGCCTTAGATGAACAGCGCCTACTAGCTCAATAATGAATCGAGTTATACCAAGTGCGCATCTTGGGAGCCTTCAACAAGAAGGTTAAAATCAGAACATTCCATGTGGGCAACCTCGTTCTGGCAGTTCGGAGACCGATGGTTATGACTCACAAAATCGTCGACAAATTCCAGCCAAAATGGGAAGGTCCATTTGTGATCGAGGCCGTATTCTCCAACGGTGCTTACCGTCTCGCAAAACAAAATGGAGACTTGCTCATGTTACCCATCAACGGCAAGTTCCTGAAGAAATATTATGCCTGAAATGACATCATCAAAATCTTCCAGAGTGTTGAGTTATGTACCCTCCGGTACCGCTGAACTTACATTCTGACTCCAAATCCCAGAGTGTTGAGTTATGTACCCTCCGGTACCGCTGAACTTATATTTATCCTCCAAATCCCAGAGTGTTGAGTTATGTACCCTCCGGTACCGCTGAACTTACACTATGACTCCAAATTCCAGATTATTGAGTTATGTATCCTCCGGTACCTCTGAACTTACACTTTGACTCCAAATTACCTGAATTGTCGAGTTATGTGCCCGTAGGTACCCCTGAACTCACATTTCGGTCAATCTTTTAGGTAGTAAGTCATGTATGATCATACCTCTGAACTTTCTTCCTGAAAGAGCTCTCTCCTCATGATCCACTACTCGTACTCTCAGTGCACAAAAAAGGGTAACGGATCCACAAATTTCCCAAAACGGCCACGTCGATGTTACCTCTGAGTCGTTTTACTTTCGCCAAAAACAAATCACCCCTGCATAGAACTTCCACATCCTCATTACCTCTGAGTCATTCTTTGTACCCCTTCATGGAGCCCACTCCTACCACATCCTCATTACCTCTGAGTAGGAAGGCTCCATCGAAAAAACTCTCATGCTTGCCATGTCCTCATTACCTCTGAGTAAGTATGTTGGTTCCCTTTCGACTTATTATCCGTATTCAAAATCGGAGTACGCCAAGGATAATAGGCCCACAAATGTCCTCTGTTGACCACAAATATCCTCTGCTGAGTCCACTCTTGCCACGTCCTTATTACCTCTGAGCAGGAAGACTCCGCGGCACAAAACCCCCATACTTGCCACGTCCTCATTATCTCTGAGTAAGTATGTTGGTTATCTCTCGTCCTATTATCTGTATCCTAAACTAGGGTACGCCAAGGATAATAGGTCCACAAATATCCTCTGCTAAGTTTCTTAGTACAGGCCCATCACCTCTCATCATTCCTCGGCAGCCCAGCTGCTCCATGGCATTCTTTCTCCCGATATCAGGAACGTCCATGACCACCTTACTATAGAATTGTTCTAGGTATCTCCATCAAAATTATTATCCATACCTAAAACCCAGGTATGCCAAGGGTACCAGGTCCACGAACAGTCCTCCAGCGGGGCAAATACCACCACAACACCATAAACGCAATAAGCAACACAAATGAAGGATAAAGTAAAATATACTCTTTTATTTGAAAGGCAAAAGTACTACAGGTTCTGGGACCACGTCCCTCTTAAAAATAAAAAATAAAAAGAGGGGGGAAGAACAGAGCACAAAAAGCAAAAGAGCCGGCTATGGTTCGGCGATACATAATTCCAGAAGACGATTCCTCACCAAGACAACTCCCATACGGCTCGGACATGGGATATACCCCCATGCGGCTCGATTATGGGACATGTATGCAGCCCATGCAATTTGAACAGTTCGGTAAAGGACGCATTAAAGGCTTGTGCATAAAACATGCAACAGAGCCGTCTTTGTTAGGGGTTCGAAGTATATGATCTTCCCAAAGTCCTTACCATTAACGGCAGGATGAACGTCAAGATAAACTTTAGGCACCGCAGCCGACGTGGAGGCCACTCCCTTACCCTTCGCCGTAGTCTTCGCCGCAACCTTGGAGGACTTGGGAGCCATTATTGACTGATGATCGGAGAAGGAAGACAAAGACAAGAAAGCTAGGGCAAGAAAAGTCAAAGAAAGGAGAGAGTAAAGAAGTCTCTCCGTCCAGATACGCTGCTATTTATAGGCAGGAGAGAAAGCCCATAGACCGATGCATCGATCCGTGTACAGCGTAACCGACTCTTCGTTGATCAAGGCAATCTGATTATTCAATCCTAACTCTTGGGATCCTGCCCCAAAAAGCGGCTTTAAAATATGACAGCAAATCAAGGACAATCAATGCAAAAAATTTGCACACGTGGCAGAAAGACATGGTAAGGAGCCTATGCGGCCAGACAGCCAATACGGCCAGACAGTCTCTGCGGCTAGGAAGCCCTTGCGGCTAGGAAGGACATGCGGCTGAGGCATCCATGCGGCCAGAACATCCTATGCGGCCACAAGGGTTTATACATAGCCATGCTTCTTATTCAAAGTATTTCAATTTTGTAAATTGAAAACTTTGAAGGGGGTCTTGTAGAAGTATAGAAAAGAACAAAGAAAAGCTTACGCGGCTCCGGCAGAAGGATCCCCATACGGCTCAAGAGTTCATGCGGCTCAGGAGTCCATGTGGCTCGGGTAGCTCTATGCGGCCCAGAAAGGAGCCACGTGGCCCTAAACAACTCTTCTCTACACTTTGCTGCATTTAATTGACAATAACAGCCCTGACAATGACAGCTCTGACATAAAGATGCCATAATGACTCTGACATGATGGCGTGTTCCTAGGAAAAAGGAGAAAATCTTCGTACAGTTGGCAAGATCCACCAAGTCCCGAGGCTACTTCATACGGCTGCTGCATTTATGCGGCCGCCTACTTCATGCGGCTGCCTTCTTCATACGGCTGCATCCTTTATGCGGCTTCCCATCCTCATGCGGCTGCCCATCCGCATGCGGCTGCCTATCCCTATGCGGCTGCCCATCCTCATGCGGCTGCCTATCCGCATACGGCCGCCTATCCTTATGCGGCTGCCTTCTTCATGCGGTTGCATCCTTCATACGGATGCCTGTCCTCATACGGCTGCCCATCCTTATGCGGCTGTCTATCCTCATGCGGCTGCCCATCCTCATGCGGCTGCCTATCCTCATGCGACTGCCCATCCTCATACGGCTGCATGCTTCATGCGGCTGGGATTGTGAAGAGGACAACCCATATACGGCTCTGCCAGGACGTCCCAGTTGAGACACATGGCGATCTTTACGATAGTTGAGACACGTGGCAGTTTTATCCTCCTCAGAATTATGGATGCTAGCAAATCATAATCAACTCAGATTTGTTGCAATCGTCATAATTACCCAGATCAAATCAAATCAAGCAAATTGAACACGTGGCAGGCCATCACAAATCACGAAGATTCATGGCAATCAACATTTATTGCCCACAGAGATTTAATGTAATCCACATTAATTGCTCAGATTTGTTATATTCAGGATGAACGGCCCAGATTGGTTGACTCCCAAGCTGCCGACTTTTCAAGAAGGCAATCATTGCAAACCCTAATGATCACCCCTCCACTCTTATAAATAGCAAGGTGCTATTCCCTTGCAAATGGACGCATGTAGAGAGAGACACGCAGAGGGGCACATACAGAGAGAAAAAAGAAGAGCATTTCTTCATCAAAGCCAAGGCTACGTTCGATCATCCAAGGAGTAAGGCAGAGCTGCCGTCGCTTTCCCGAGCCTCTATCGTCACCCCCCCAGAATTAAAAATAAACAATTATACTTAGATTGTTGTACCTAGGTTTTCATTCGTAGGATTTCTTTGTATAAGCGAGTTTGTATTATGAAATAGAAGTCCAGTCCTCCCATAAAACTGTTCTATTCTTTTATAATCAATGGCAAATAGCGACATTTTCAGATGTAGTATGTTTTACTTTTGTTTTTTTCAGATATAGTATGGTTTACTTAGTGACGTTCCCTGGCTCTAGTATGTTATACTTTTGTTTTTTTAAGATGTAGTATGGTATACTTCTGTATTTTTTCAGATATGGCTCGACGTAGATCATTTGGTTCCGGTGCTGGTGGGAGTCGACGAGCCCGACTGTCTCCATCTACCACTCCTACCGACTCCTCATCCCCCCGTACTCCAGTATACACTAGCGGTCTGGTCGTCGGCAGTGTCTCCATACCCGGCTCTAGCAGTTCGAGGCTAGGGCGTTCTTCTTCAACGCAGCCAGTACTGTCGAGTATTCCAGAGGTCGACCCTACTATTGAGGAGCAGGCCGAGGCCCACTTCAAGGTCGAGGGCGATGGCGTGGCCCACGCCGAGGTCGAGGGCGGCGATGGCGAGGCCCACGTCGAAAGCGAGGACGAGGCCGAGGGGCAGGCTGCTGGCAGGGGTAGGGACAGGGACAGGGGGCGGGACAGGGGCATAGTGCAGCTCCTATTTGAGACAGATCCTCCGTGTCGCCCAGAGGGGGATCTGAGGTTAGAGATTTGGGCCTGTACTCGGACCAGGCGGTAAGTAAAATTGTTACATTTAATTTGTTTAAATTTATTATAAACTTGTTTAATAAATTTTAATTTCCATTTTACAGGTATCATCCATCCTTCGTACACCGGTCACTGGGTATATTCCTGCGACAAAACTACGGGGGGCCCTGGATCAACTGGAGGGAGGTCCTGGCCGACAGGAAGGCCTTCTTGTTTGAGCACTTTTCGGTACGTAAAAGTTTATTTCCTTTTAACATTTAGTATGTTATGTTATAACTTATGTACTTCTATAATTTTTTCAGCGGACTTACTTCTTCCTTTCCTACTGCGCCGTTGCTGTCGATGCTATATTTTCCAGCATCGCCAGCAAGCTCATTAGGGCCGCGATCAACAACCAAAAGGATCGCGACCGCCGGGGAGAGCCTATTCAGGGTTGGATCTCTGCCGCCGACTGGGCGGTAATGAAGAGAAGATTCGAGGAGGAAGCCTACAAGGATAAGTCCACAAAATCTAATAGAGTGCGACAGGCGGGGTCGCAGTGGTGTGGTGGATCAAGGTCCATCATGGATTTCTTCACCCATATGGTACGTATCTCACCGTATACTCATAATTAATACTTTATAGTAATATATTTCTTTCAACTTAACTGATAAATCATATAATAATTTTGTAACATGTTGAATCGAGAGAAGACCCGAATATGGTGACCATGTTCCTCGCCACGCACACGAAGGGGGAGCGGTTCGTAGATGACAAGGCCCGGGACACCTACGTAAGTTTTACTTAATGCCAGTTCATTAAAATTAATTTTTAGTTACGTAGAAAATTCATATAGATATTATTTCTAGGCCGAGTTTTAGAAGGTTTACTTAATGCTAGTGCATTAGTATTAATTTTTAGCGACCACGTGAGAATTCATATAGATGTTATTTCTAGGCCGCATTTTTTAGGCTTAGGGAGGTCGGGCCGACACGGTCAGAGGGAGCTGGTGCTAGCACTTTCCAGCAGCCTCCGGCCGCCGCAGCTCAGTCAGATGACGAGCTGTGGATGAGGGCCGTTGGTGGCATGCATAGGGCTACGTACTATGGTACGGGCTCCTATGGTGCCTTCATTGCGTCACAGGCCTCTGCGACCGCCACTAGTATGCCCCACCCCGTACATACTGAGGAGTCGCTCCACCAGCAGCAGAGTGACGTCCTTACGCCGATCGCAGCTCTGCGTGACGAGATGCTGAAGAGGATGGGGGTGCCGCATACAGATGATTCTACGCTCATCTCACGCTTTTAGAGGCTGGAGGAGACAATGGAGGGGTTGCAACAGATGATCCACGCTACGCAGGAGGCTACACAGCGATTGGTCGAGCAGATGTAGCATTTCCAGGAGATGGCAGCGGAGCGACCGTCTGCTGGTACGCCGGGAGCATCGTCTACATCCGACGGTGCACGGGAGGACATGCTCGTCCACCTGTTATCACCGAAGGAGTATCAGACGCTCCTGACGTTGCGATGACAGTCATCTGGTGGCGCTCCTTCTCCATCACCGGGTCCAGCTCCAGCTCCAGGCGATCAGTAGTTTTGTTTTTTTCATTTTCGGTCTGTACTATAATTTTTACTCTGTACGTATTTGGGGATATTTACTTTGTTCGTTGTGGATATTGACTTTGTACGTATTTGAGGATATTGACTTTGTTCGTTGAGGATATTATATATTGACTTTGTTCGTTGCGGATAGTATTTTTCTTTATATTTTTTGCATATTCTGGAATATATTGTGCGTGCCGGTGTTGAGTGTTCCACCGAGGGGGTCGACGAACCCAGGGATTGGATTTTGTATTTTGTATTCGGTATTTTGTATTTTGGCTCAGGCTCCAGCTCCATTTGCATTCTAGAACCTATTTTTTTATATTTTTTAACTTAGCGACGTTTTTAGCGACATTTATATTCGTCGCTAAAGTTTGGCGACGTTAATAAATGTCGCTAAAAATGTCGCTAAAAATGTCGCTAAATGCTGATGTGGCAACACGTGGCACTATAATATGATGTCAGCTCGTCGTCGCCAAAACGTCGCAACAGTGTCGCTAAACGGCGACCACACGATAACGTCGCCATATACGTTGCTAATTAGCGTCAACGCTAGAACGTCGCCAATAACGTCGCTACTTAGCGACGTTAATAACGTCTCCACATAACATCGCCTAGCGATGTTTTGCGACGTTTTCCCGTTTAGTGACATATTTTTTTTGTCGTTTCCAAAATGTCGCCTAAAACGTCGCTAAATTCACTTAGCGACATTTTCATCGTGTTTAGCGACGTTTTGGGACGTCGCTAATCTGAAAAATTTTTGTAGTTGTGGAAGGCTGCCTCGTGCGGCCATGTCGTGCACGATTGCACACAACACATGGCACGAATACCCACGAGCTCATGCATACACGTAGAGGGGGTATAGGGCTAGGGTTTTAAGTCTCTAATTTGAGTCGAATTCGTGTCAGGACCGGACACGAAGCCCGTGTCAGTGAGCCCTGTTCGCACAGGTGCAGCAGTATAAGACCAGTACAGTCGCGTTTTCGTGTCCGATACGACACGGGGTGTCCTGAAACTTTAAGAGGTTAATGTCAGACATTGCCCCAACATCTACCTCAAAAATCTCGTATCCACGTGTCCTGTGTAGGTAGAACTCAGTGTCAAGTAGCAGGGCATGTGCGCAGTATATCGTACAGCGTGTCCGTGTCGATTTTTGACACAAAAATGATACAAACTTGTGCTCAGTGCATAGGAAATCAATAACACACATATAGGGATATGCATTTATGAAATTAGTTTTGAAAAATATAAACAAAACATTGGTTTCAGCATTTCATCAAACACTTATTCAAAAATACCGATACGTGTCCGATACGGACACAAAATGGACACAAATTCCTACCAAACTTGGCTACACCTTGGGAAACCATAAATGGATGTATCTATGTAAAGAAATCAGGAATTTATTAGGGTTTGTAGGGTTTTACCTATTGAGAGTTCAAACTCAATGTAAATGGCACCGAAATGAGAAGTTTTCTTCCTCAAGCGATGTCCAATTTAGCTCCACTTCTTGCAAGCAAGCCCCCACTAGCCTCCACTTCTGAAATGAATTCTAATGCAAGAGAGTAGCCTCAATTTGGGATCAATTTGGATAAAGGGGGAGGAATTTAGGGAAGAACAAGTTAGGGTTCTTTGTAGGTACTTAAAATTAGGCAAGGGCTCTTAAGTGTGATACTTATAGGAGGGGGGCTTGTATGGCTGGCCAAACTAAGGGAATTAGGGTTTGGCAATAGGTAGATGTGTGGCTAAGGCTTCTCCACCTAATTTCAAGTGCTCATATTGGTTCAATTTAGTCCTAAGGCTTTCTTTTTACAAATATCCTAAGGAGAAAATATCCTACTTAAAAATATCTAGATATTGTTAATCTTGTAACTTAGTAGGATATCCTAATCAAGATTCTAACTCAAGGCTAATCTAGATTAGGCTAAGATTCTAGGTCAAGTCTCAAATAGTTAACTAGCACATATTTAATTAATATAATTTACAATTTCATAAAATTATCACAATGACCAAAATACTCTTAGGCTAAAAAGTTGCAATTAGTCATCCTAATCACATGGTTAGGTCTCCGTGGTCAAGGTTAGCCTCTAGGTCATACAGTCTCTAGGGTTACACTAGCAAAATATCAAAATCACAAGTCATTGATTTAAATAGTTTTAAATTGACTAAAAATTACCAAAAATCATAACATGGTTTAAATATCATTATTAAATAATTATAATTAAAAAAATACAAAATTACCTTCATTTTAGAAAAGTGGGTGTTACAAGTATACCCCCTTAGAATAATTTCGTCCTCGAAATTAAGATGGTAGTACTCCTTCTAGGTCAACACCTCCAACAATCATAGTCTCAAAATCACACAATTCGATAATCATATGCGTCTGTCCAAAATTATGATACTCAGAATCTGTGTTATGCTAGTGAGCAAGGCTATGATAATCATAGAGTCCTCGACTAAGGTACATACCTCTAGAATCATGGTATTTAAAATTTATATATTGTCGCATGTTTGGCCGCAAAAACCTTAAATTCCCATACCCGAGAAATACATCCAAAACTAGACTATATGTCCTCACTATGCCAACTAACATGACTATAAAAAACTCTAGATCCCATAACTGAGACAACCTAGTCCATACGACTTATCTCAGAAGAAAATTAAATCACAATGAAATACTAGATCAGCTTATCAACAAACAAGGAACAGATGGAATCGAATTTGAAAATAGTTTATAATGAGGCAATGGTAGGAATAGAATCGAAAAGAACAGAACCAGCAAGCATCCCTCCTACTGCCTGTGCATTATCGGCTGTCATGGTGAAAGCTCACCCCGGCAGGCCTCCTCCTCTGGCCTGTTGCTGATGCTGGACAACCCTCTGCTGTCCTGCCGGAGCCCTAGCTCCCGTTGTTGGCTGAGCTAATGGTGTCGGGTTCTTGGGATACTCCCAACACTGATGTTTCGCTGAACCATAAAGTAAATACATACCCAGCCTCTTCCTGCAGTTGTTCCACCAATGACCAGCCTTCTTGCAGAAGTTGCACATAGCGTCATGCTGCTGTCTGGGTGCCTGCTGGAAATAGGTACGTCCCTGGCCCTGAAACTACTACTGAACAGGCCTCTGCTGCGGCTACTGAATCTGTATGTGAGGCTACTTGTCCGGGCCTGCACTGCCACTAGCTCCATGAATGTCTCATCCCCTCTTGAGCTTTATCTCAAAATTATCCTCTGCTGCTAGGGTACCCACCAGAATCTTCTCAAAGGTGGCACTCCGGTCACTCATGGTCAAGGACTTGACTTCCTTGACTAATCCCTTCCAGAACCTCCGAGCCTTCGCTGACTTATTGAGTCCCTCAACAAATCTGTCCAGACGGTAGAAGTCTCTTTTGTACTCCTCGACAGTCTGACTGCCGTGAACTAAGCTCTCAAACTGCGACTTTAGGGCACCAAGAGCCGTGTCAGGAAAAAACTTCTCCTTGAACAGCTTTTTGAAGGCTCCCAAGTCTGTCCCTCTGTACCGACCCTCGGGTCCGCTTGGTACCATATGCGAGCCAGGTCATGTATCTGACTACCTGCTGCCTCAATCTACAGTCGAGCTGGTATCTCCGCCAGCCGGAAGATCTCCTCGATGTGCTCTATCCAGTCATCCGCATACAGAATCCTCTCTGTGCCGCGGAAGTCCTGCGGACGCATCTTCTGAAACTCCTGGATCCCTAGCGTCTTCGGCTGATACTGCTGAATCTGGCCTGCCTTGGGCTGCGTAATAACTCTCTCCACCGTCGTCAGGGCAAGCTGATGGGCATTTTCTATGCCATGTAAAAAATGAGTAGACTGCTATCGCTGGGCCTCCACCATCCTCTGAAGGAAGTCAAACAACTGCACTGCGTCAACCGATCCCGATGGTGGCAACTGCTGCTACTAGAAGAAATCACGAATGACGGAGGAAAATCTTGGAACAGACAGAGGTGCACCCCCGAATGCGGCAGAAACTCTGACATGAGAAGGTACCACGAGAGCTGCCTGATCGGGCTGAGCCGGACGAGAGGTGGCAGACCTCTCGGCAGTATCCTCCTGGCCGAGAAGATGAGATCGTGTCTCCATAACTATCCTGAAGACAGACCAAACAAGGAAATCAATATTGAGAAGGAAGCAATATAATCAAAGGAGGACAGTTTATTTCAAAGAGAAGCAATTTTAAGAAAAAAATTAGATGACAGGAATTTAGATAAGAATTTTTCCTAGATGTGATTGAGTACCTCAAAACTTATATCCTATATCCTACCACAGGCTCTAGTGACACTCTAGTTCGAGTACCACTACAAACTAACTGCGACTCTCAGGACCTGTATGGGCTACCACTAAAAATGTGTCACGACTCGCACCCAATATAGGGGCACGAGAAGTTGGTATGTCCATCCTACGCCGCAGTGTCAGCGGTAGAACGCTGTCCTAGGTCACTATCACAAACTAAAAACAATATGATATACTCTCCGAACGGAGGACAAATCATATGTAACACCCACTTTTCTAAAATGAGAGTAATTTTGAACTTTTATAAAAGTTTATTATTTAATAATAGGATTTATGATTTATGAAATTTTTTGATTAATTTAAAACTATTTAAAATTGGTGAATTATAATTTTGATGTATTAGCTAGTGAACCCTAGAATTGTTGAGCCTAGAGACTAACCATGACCATGGGGACCTAACCATGTGATTAGAATAATTATTTACAACTTTTTAGGCTAAGGATATTTTGGTCATTTTGTGACTTTTGAATTATATAGGATTTTGACTAATTGGTGAATTTTATATTATTTTAATAATATTTAATTTATGTATTATGATTTTGGTCATTTTTTATATTTTAATATTTTGGAAAAAATTTATATTTTTAATATTATTTTTATTAGATTTGTTTAGTCGGGTTTGAGTTTCGTCTCGTTCCGACTTGTATTGTGATCCGGGTAGCTTAAACTCCAGATGGAACCCAATATTAAGTTAAGAATGGCCCACAAAACCCAACATTTAAGTTATTTAATTAGACTAATTTTTATCATGTTAGAATGTTTAAGTTAGAGACTCAAAACTAGATCCTTTTGACCCCAAACTTGAACCTAGTCTAAACTTAACCATATGAGACTAGATGTAATGCCTGTAGTTCGTATTACGTATTTTGGAATACGTGTACATATTTTGACTCGTATTGCATGTCTCCTTGCTTGGTTTATTGGGTATTTCATTGCTTGGTTCATCTTGGTTGGGTTTGGCTTGGTTCAGTTTGGGTTACTTTGGTTCATCATGGACCAAGGGAAAACCCCTACCTACCACCACCATCACCATTTTTTAACCCCACTCCTTTATCTCTCCTCATTTACTCTTCTTATTTCCCACCATTACTCGTCACCTACCTGAGAGAGAGAAATAGAGCTTAGGCAAGTGCATCTTGCTTCATGGAGGAACTCAAATTTTATTGTTCTATTCTCTTCTTCTCAGCATTCTAACCCACTTTAGTACTTAACATTTTTAATTTTCATGGCTCATTGCTTATAGATCAAAGTTTATTTTATTTTTGGATTTCTTGGGTTTTGATCTATTTAATCTGGTTATTATCGAGTTCTGATGGTTCCATGTTGTAGAGAATTTCATTCTGCCCCAATTTGACCTATGGAAGTTCGGATTTGGACTCTGGATGACGAATTTATGGAGCTTGGAAGCGTGGCTTCATGGTGTTCTTCTTCTTAGAATTTGGAGAAGAAGAACAGTACTTGACCGTATGACTATTTCATGTGGCAAGTGTTTTTCCCAACCGCATGGACAATTCCAGCCGCATGAGACCTTGAACCCTTCAGCCGCATGAACTATTCCCTGCCGTATGGAACTCAGACTTAAGCCGCATATGCCCTGGCGAATCCAGCCGCATGCACAATTGTTTGTACTCAGCCACATGACTGGGATGAACTCCTGGCCGCATAAGCCTTTCTCATTTAGCCGCATGGACTCGATTCCCAGTCGTATATGATTCCAGTCGTATATGACCCCCAGCCGCATACGCACCCGTCTCCAGAGCCGCATGAGACCGCATGGAACTCGCCGCATGGACCTTCTTTCCCTGACCGCATAAGGCCCCTCCATTCCTAGCCGCATAAGCTCTTGTCCCTCCACAGCCGCATAAACCCGATTCCCTCTGAGCCGCATGCACTCCCTTTTTCCTGGCCGCATATGCCCGAGTCCTCTCCAGCCGCATGGGCTGCTCCCTCCCAGCCACATCTATTTAACTGCCCTGAGCCGCATGCACCCTTTTTTCTGGCCGCATCTACCCTAGCCCCATGGCTCTTCTATAGCCTTGTATTTTATTATTTATTTGTTATTATTAGGCTCATGTCTTGTGACTCTTAGTATAACTTGGGTGTCTTGATGGAATGCTTGTACTATGTCATCCTGCATATGTACCATGAACACGACAGTGACCTGTAGTGGTACACCCTTGACAAAAAACCTGACATAATATACTTGATATGCTGTTGCGACAGCTAGCCTGACATGACAAGAATGAATGACCTGGACACCGTGGGCAATTGCGCTTGTACAAATGAATTAGTCTTATCTTGCATCATGTTTAGGAAGGGACCCCTGAGTACCACGGTCAAGGGTACCTACTGAAATTGACTACGACTAATAACTAGAATAACACAGTAGTCATGAAAAGATTTTCCAGCTACAGGCAATCCCATTACCTGGGCGCGCTTGTGGATCTGTAGCCTGCCGACGAGTAGGGCACATTTCCAGCACATTGTCACGTGTTGAACCCCCTCTTGAATAAATATTCGACCTGGGTAACCTGGATGGTCTGCAGGGCTTGTGGCTGTGGAATAATCTCGCTGCATCTTTGTCACCCCCAGTTTTCAAGAACAGAGGTATTTTTGTCATTTTGTATTTTTGAATATTTTTGAAATTTATTTTATTATTTATGATATTGTTTTGGGGTTATTTGAGTCGGGTTCGAATATTAGCTTAATCTGACTTGTAACGGAGACCCGGGGTAGTTTTGACTCTAGTGGGACCCACCCATTAGTTAGGCATGGCCCACATGGTATTATTTTTAGTTAGTGGTTAGACTAATTATTTTATGGTAGGTTTAGTTAGATTAGAGTTTTAATCATGACTAAAATAGCCTTAACCATTGACCCTTTTCCTAATATTAATTAGATAGATTAGTAGGGGGCTTTTTAGTAATTCCTAGAAGGGGGCACCTAAGCCATAGTGGCCAGCCACCTATTGATAGGGATAGGCATGAGCCTTGTCATTATCCATCTATTCTTTCAATCTCTTGTTCTTCCCCAATTATTTTAGAGAGAGTTTTTATAGATTTCTCCACCAAATCAATTGATTCTTCCACCCAACCTTCTTCTTTTCTTCTTTACTCAAGCTAAGGAGCTAGCCAAGTTTGGGAGGATTAGAAGCTCGTTCGTGTCCATTTGGAGATTCCTACGTGTCGGTGTCGTATCGGAAGGGTTTTTCCTAGATTCGATCTACCGGGAGGTATAAATCTCTTCTCATTTCCCTTCCTACATGCATATAGGTCTATTTTGAACCCATAGGAATGACCCCCATGGTTGTGTCTCCATTTGTGTCCGTTTCGTGTCCATTTGCAGACTTCTAGGTGTCCTTGTGTGGTATTGTGTCCTAGTGGGGAAAAACCCTATTTTGGACACTTGTATATTATATATTGTTTAAATGATTATTTAGATATTAAATCTTAGATTTTATGTTATTTAGAGATCGTGTTCTTCATGTATCATTGGTATCATAATCTATTATCTATATATTGTATATATATACATCATTAGTTATATAAATGTATATATGTGTCAATATATATATATATATATATATATATATATATATATATATATATATATATATATATATATATAAAAAATATATATATATATATATATATATATTTATATATATATATATATATATATATATATATATATATATATATATATATATATATATATATTGTGTATTATATATATGTATATATATTGGTGTGTAAATTGTGTCTTTGTATGTGTCTAGGGGATGTGGGATTTCGGGCAAGGGTAGAGGGAATGAGTAGAGAGTGGTAGAGTTGGTTTGTTGATATGTGTATGTGTGTTTATATTGAGAGATTAGAGAGTGAATGGAGGATGAGTTTTAGATATATATATGAGTGATAGAGAGGGGGAGAGGGCTGTGTTTGAACAGCAGCTATGGAGTATTAGTCCCCACTCAGGGGACTGATTTCTGGAGTGCTAAACAGTCTCCAAAGGGGGCTGTTTCATTCAGGAATAGCAGCAGCAACACACTGCTTGGCAGTGTGTTGGAGGGGGGGTTCAGCCCCATTGACAGGCCCCTAGGTAGCCCTCATTTAGCCCATTATCTGGCCCATTTAATAGCCCCAAACCAGCCCTATTTTTCAGCCAACATTTCAGCCTTAGCAGTCCCATTCCAGCCCATGAAGAGCCCCTTTGACTATCCCAAAACCAGTCCAAATCAGTCCCCTTGTTCAGCCTTAGAGTTCAACCCCATATCAGCCTATATTTAGCCCTTAGAATCAGCCATTAAGCAAACTCCAAATCAGTCCATGTTCAGGCCCATATCAGCCCAATTAGAACAACCCCTATAAGCACTCCAAATCAGTCATATCTTAGCCTATGTGAGTGAGCTTAGTGTGTGTGTGAGTGAGCCTATATATGTAGCTAATAGCCTATAGGTGTGAGCATGTGTGTGAGCCTATAGGAGAGCCTATATGTGAACCTATAAGTGTGGTGCCATATGTGAGTTAGTGAGTGAGTGTTGGTGTGTGGGTGTTTAGTTAGATGTGAGAATGGTATAAGGGTAAGGTAATGTTGGATAACCAACATGTGACCTAAGATGGACTAGATATCTAGAAAACAAAAATTACTTGGTACATAAATGCTAGATAGGATAGTATCTAGCTACCCTAAGGAGCCTAGGCTAGTATATTGAGAATTAGCGGAGTTTCCTTGGTAATGGGCAAGGTATCGGGAATACCTTGTAAAGGGTAGTAGTAGGTAATTGCCATTAGCCAAGGTATGTGAGTTTAGGATTTAAGATATGGTTAGAATTTGGTTCCCTTGGTTGGTAATGGTCAGATATAGTGCTCCTAAACTAGTTTTGACTTCGGTTGACCATTTTGACCAAAAGTCAACAAAAGTCAACCGAGAGTAAAACTTAGCCTATAAGTGACTAGAATTGACCGAGACCAAACCAGAGTTGACCAGTTGACTGAAAGTCAATAGTTGTTCAACATTTGACTAGTTTGACCTAGGGTTGACCCAGGGTTGACTCAGTGTTGACCAGAGTTGACTAGAGCTGACTTTTAACCAAAAGTTAACTATAAGTCAACCTTTGACCCAGATTGACCTAGTTTGACTTGGATTGACTTCATGTGACCTTGTTTGACCTTAGTTATCCTAGTGTGACCCAGTTTGGCTCAGTACGACCTAGTATAACCTAGTTTAGCTTGGTGTGACTTAGTTTGACCTAGTTTTGACTTAGACTTGCATATCATGACTAGATTAGCTTTCCTTTCATTATTAAACCATGTTTTGACTTGTAGTATCTCATCTTTAGGTCTGTGATTACTCTGAGTGTTTGTTCACCTTATCAGCTCAGGACCACAGGCGAGTACATTCACTTATAGTTTTCATTGTCTTGATATTTGCTATATCCGATTCAGTTGTAGTGTCTTACTCGATTTCCAATCACGATAGTTCACGGACTAGTATATGTTGGATCATGACATAGGATATTGTTCCTAGATTTTTTGTGGTATATTGGTACATTTTCTGTCTTATTTCGTGTATTGATATAGACACCGATTCCTAAGGGGACTTGCTACCCTCTTATGGAATCCCGTGTCATGACGTGTCATGTCCAGATTCATTATACTATTCGGGGATGGGGAAATTATTAGGGGTTATGTAATCAAAGCCCCATGTCACTATTTTGCTTGCGCCACTCTCACCTCACGTAGGGTGTAGCAGATTCCTCCGTGTGTTTGTTATCCAGGTTGGCCGGTATGACTTTTCGTGAGAAAATCGTACGATTGTCGGGCCAAGTGGATAACCTGTTTTGTCACCTACCTAAAGCCGGTAACATATCGCTCTAATAATTCAAGTCACATTTTACATTTATTTATCGTATCTTATATCCTGCTCAGTTCTACTTTCTGTACTTTCTTACCATGCTATGATATTCATTTACTCACATGCTCTACATAGCTTTATGTTGTACCTTGATTGAAGACTAAGTTCTGTTCGGAAGAAGGGTTACAACCCCGGTCCTTGTTTGGTTTAAGGGTTGCAACTCGGCTTTCGAATGGTTCCCACGTCATCCAATATCTTTGTCTTGTATTTCATTATACTGTCTCTTATAGAATTTGTCAATTCATATGGAACTGCTGTCAGTGTTTATACTTGCTCATTTTCCTGACAGGATACCGTTGACAATTTTATAGATGTTTCTGAGGCAGATTGCCTGACCTATTATGGGGACGGGTTAGATGGAGTAGACCTGGACCGTGGCTTGATAGTAGAGCCACTAGATTTTATTCTTCCAGAGTAGTTAGCTTAGTTAGGCTTGCCTGGACTGCGATCCAACTTTTGTTTTAGACTGTAGTAGTTTATATTATATTTCTGTGACTCTGTGGTGTTGTGTATAGCTTTGGGCTTGCGTGGATCTTGAACTATTTCCTGCTTTCATTTATTATATTTCCTTTCCGTGCTATCTACCTTAGTTTTATTTTGTGATTGAGACTGTATTGCTATGTTACCTCCATTCGGAGTGTATATACTGTACATGTACCTTTATCTGTTTAGTGTAGTTATTGTAGACGACCTATACAGCGTTCTATCGCTGATTCTGCGGTGTAGGCTGGACGTAACCGCGTACTCGTGCCACCAATCAGGGTGCGGGTTGTGACAATCTTGCTAGTAACTAGACCTGTGATAACCCTAGTTAGTTAAAGTATCAAGCCGTTCTTATTGCTTGGCCGTGATTGTTGCATAAGGTATGACCAGTCTAGTCTTGTCTTGATCCTGTACAAGATTGTTATATAACCTAATTCCTTATATTATCTTGCCAATAAATGGTGGGAAACCAAGTTCCGTTCAGATGAAGGATTACAACCCCGGTCCTTGTTTGGTTTACGGGTTGTAACCTGGTTATCTGAATAGTTCCATGGTTATCTCGTTATATATCATCCTGATATTTTTCATATTCCCAGTTCTTACTATTTATACTCTTGTACTAATTGTTGGCTTTGTCACGACCCGCTCCCGAATAATCGGACACGAGTCGGACACGTCCAGCCTTCATTGTTGGACACAATAAAGTAAGCTGTACCAAAAGCTAGGGAAATCTAACCAGATAATCAAGACAAGTAAAAATCACAGCATCTATAACGTATCCCAGAAAGATCACCGTAATCCACAAATCTAGATATCATAAGGTACCAGAATCAACATGAATAAAAAGTGCTATGAACTCTAGTCAATATCAAGTAGTCTAAACCTGAAGCCTCAAGCTGTCTCATCCTGCTCAGCTAATATCCTGGGCTCTGGCCCATAGAGTAGAACAATATCCTGCAAGCACCTGCAACATATCCTAGTCAGGAGTGGAGCTAAGTATATCCAAGGAAATGAACATGAACATCATGGTGTGAATCAAGAAATAGGGAATATATAAGTACAGGAAATGAGACAAGACATGAAACTGAGCAGGAAATACTGAAAGTAAAACAAGGAACATGGTATGAGTCCTGAACATAAAATACAACCTGAACATGAAGTACAACCTGAATCATGAAATACAACCTGAACATGAAATACAACCATGAATCCTGAAATACAACCTGAATCCTGACATGTGTAATATTGAAATACATCTAGATTGTGATCGGCTTGGGTAGATGCAATGAATATGAAATGGTACGGCTCTGGTCCCGCGTGCACGATGTGGGACCCAAGCTATTCACATGAATAGTAACAGGGTTTGATCATATATCTATAATATTTCCCCTCCCAGACACAAGTAATACATGAAACATGAAATCAGACAATACCGTGATACATCGTGTCAACAAGAAGATACAGGAATAAACATGTAAGACATGAGAAATAAACAAATCCGAGGAGTATACTTGCCTTGCTCAGGGTGATCAAGTGTGGGATGTACAGCTGGAAATCCTCCTATTATAATTTATAATTTGGTTAAAATCTATACAAGTTCCTAATTTAGGATTTTCCTCATCTAAATATCCTTGTTTATAAAGTATCATAAACATAGGCTATATACTATGCTGGTGACATTCCTGAGTATCAGTAGATACTCAGATACATGCTCAACCTACCACAATTATTAACTAACAAGGATTGGTATTTCAAAATATCAACTTTGATAATCAATATACAATATCTTAAACAATCATAATAAAGTTTATAATTTATATTTGACTACAAACTAATAGAACAACATTTTCACTCCTCTTAAGTTATTCCTAACCAAGTTCTTTTGATCCTGAAAAGCCAAGGCCAATATTGATATACTCACATCAACTAAGGTAATCCTAACTAGTGATAAATAGGCATTCCTCATATTTTGTCCAATAGGAGTTTATCCAAATCAGTTATCCATAGTCAATAAGGAGAATTAAACATTCCATTATACAACTATGCAGTAAAGATTAGGAAATTGCAATTCAGTTTAACACAGGACATGGGACATGACATTAGAGTTATAGGACTTAATGTTTAGTTAGTCCTAAAGTTGGCTGAGGCAACCAGTCCTCAACAGGACATGGGGCAGTCCATTCCAAGCAGGACATGGTACCAAATCAGTCTAACTCCAACTCTCAGTTCTAACTAATGAATCAATCACCCTACCTAGTTCTCAGGTTGAAAATCAGTTGCTACTAACCAATGGTATCAACTACCTTAGCAGCAAACAGCCACAACCATATGTCCTGCACACATTTATCAGTCCATAGGTTACATTCATATATATTCACTGATATGCTCATGATTATTTATCTACGGAATGGCACTGACAATCAACATCCATCCAAAATTGAAGGTTTAACTAACTGTGAAGCAAGATACTTGAAGGTCGGCACTCAATAGGCCAATATACATTCAACTAAATCAAATGATGGGTTTCATCTCATCACCAACTATTAGTTGTTCAGGCAAGTTGTGGACTAAATCTATGCTAAAAAGAATTTCACCCAATACCCCAAACAGAAACACTGATACTCAATCAATTGTCATTATCAAACCAATAGATTCTCTCCTTTTTCTATTGCAGCAACAGTCCATTCTATTTATTAAATCCAAATTCCAGATTTCTAATTCATGACCAAAACTTCATACTGAATAATAATAAGCGCAATCCTAACTCAGCTATAAATATTCAGCAATGGTAAAATAACTTAGTAAAGCTACAACTCAAAAAGTAGTGAATCAATTTCCAGAATCTAAAAGAAGAAGGCATGAGACCAATATCACAACATCACAACAAAGAAAAACTCTGATACTGATATCAGCAACTAAAATTTAGTGCACAAGGCTAGTTAACATTGAATGTAATCGTTACTCTATAGCTGGACACGGATACAGCAAGATTGACACCAAACAGGGACCACGAGTATCAAATGAGTTACCTGAGACGAGTCTAAACTCCTCCACAGATCTGGACACAAAATCACGTCTGATCCTAATTCCAACCTGGAACCATCATTTAAACAATTGGTTGGTGCACAAAACAAAACATATAAACAACCATGTTTCCTCTGTTCTGTGTGATAGAAATAATATGAGAATGAATCCAAAATTGTTATAAGCACACAAAACTCAGGAACTAAAAGGATTCAGAGATTTCAAATTTGCTCAAGGAATTTCAAAAGAGAGATCTGCCCGTAAAATGCTGAACGAACCAGAGAACTCACCTATTCAAGTTTACTGATCTAACAACTGATGGCTTAACTTCCTATTTAAATTGATCCTGATTCTGAAAACAAATTGAGAATTTAATGAACACAAATCGGAATCACTAATCGAAGTATCGGATGAGAATCAATTCAACCCACCGTGATTTCTCCGATCGCTCAACGAAGAGATCGACCGAAACTCCAATGAACTTAGATCAATTTCTCTCTTCTACTCTGGATTATGAACACGAGAACACATAAGCAGGGAATGTTTGGCCGATCGATTCTTGTCAAGAGGAAAGATATTGAATCTACTCACCACAAACGACAATGGAAATTATGATCCCCAACCGTTGGAGAAGGAACCTCGCTATCGCCGTTGTCCTCGCGGAGTTGGTCACCGCCATGGAATCTCGCCGTTGAGGTGAGAGCCGCTGATGCAAATCGTCGCCGCTCGCCGACTGTCGCCACCGCCTCTGGGATAGGTGCTCTATTGTCGTCGTTGACCGGGAAGAGATGTCTCGCTGTCGTCGCCACTCCTCGAACGAAGACTCCACCGCCATGGTCGCCGTGCTTCGGAAGAAATTAGTGTTAGGGTTGGTCTCCAGTGATTTGGGGGTAGAAAGATGGGAACGAGAGCCCCTCAGCTCGAAAGGGAAGAAGAAATGAGTTGTTGCTCTTTCTCTCTCCACTGCGTTTTAGTCAACATTCTTAAAAAACATCCCCCCGCAAAATGGCCTTTATGCAGAAAAACCGTCCCCCTTTTAACTATTCTCATTATCATACAAAATTTAATAAATAAATAAAAAATATTAAAGTTTACAAATGGTTTAGAAAGAATGGGGACCATAATTGTTTGTTACAACTAACATTTGAATTTTTTTTAAAATCCTGCTATTAAATCAATTTTCCTCCAAAGTATAAATCAAAATATTTATTTGAAGATTCTTAAATGAAACATTTCCAATATTCAATATTATTTAAATTAAACTTGTTATTAAAATTAAAACTTAAAAAATTTCGAAAAAAAATAAAAAATGGGGTTACAAATCTCCCCCCCTTAAAATAATTTCGTCCTCGAAATTCGAGAGACAAACAAAACAATCTCATAGCAAAATCTCAAGAACATTCAAACATAATTCATTTTTTTGTATTTTAAAATTCTCAATATCAAAGTACACTCAAACAAACAAACTGGGATAGCGCTCCCGCATCTCGTCCTCGCGCTCCCATGTGGACTCTCCCGGAGAGTGGTGTCTCCACATGACGCGTACAAATGGAATAGTCTGGTTCAACAAGCGCTTCTTCCTCTGATCAAGGATCTCTACAGGCTGCTCCTCGTAGGTCAAGCTCGGACCCACCTCTAGCTCTGAATAGTCTACTACATGGCTCGGATCTCGAATGTAGCGTCGAAGCTGGGACACGTGAAAGACGTCGTGCACTCCCTCCAAGCTAACTGGAAGCGTTAGTCGATATGCCACCTCGCCAACCCACGTCGTCATGTCGAAAGGCTCGGTGTACCTCGGACTGAGCTTCCCGCCTCTACCGAAATGAATGATGCCCTTGATTGGTGAGATCTTCAGGAACACTCTATCTCCAACCACGACCTCCAGTGGTCGTCTGCTGCTGTCCGTCCAATGCTTCTGCCAATCCTGTGCAACTTTGACACGCTCTCTGAGCCTTGAGACCCTGTACTATAATTAACCATAAGAAGTTGAAATAACACGATCTAACGACAATCAAGGATCAAATAAGCACGAAATAGAATGAAATTTTAATTACAACATAGAGGAACAAAATCATGAAGACAAAACTATTAAGTAGGATCAAAAGTGGACTAGGACAAGATAGGAAATCATGGTCAGATAAACATGTTTTACGATCAAAGTTTAGACAAGACATAACGAAGTATCGATTCAAAATCTGGCAAGGTATAATTTTTTAGGAAATCAATGATCTAATGATAAAATACTAGAAAGGTAATTAGCAAGGGTTGATTGGGAAAACGTTCAAAACACTCAGGAGATACAGTATCAAATCAGGATGTACACACAAGGATCTGTGATTTTTTTTGAAAATCAATATTCATATAAAAAGGGAATATAGTCTCCATGATATCCAGGAACATATAGGTATTTGAAATCACTTTGCTTAGAATCCCTATCCCGCCAGTATATATCTGACTGCAGTGGACTTTCGGCTTTGTGACTCAAACAACAATGTCACGAATATCTTATCAACTTTATCCATTTTCCAACAATCATTGATGAGGCAACCCAAGAGATCAATACGAAGAATATGACAAGGTCTCGACAATACTCGAAAACCTATGAACGTCTAAAATTACTTTAACTTAGAGTTCATGCCTCGCCAGTGCGCTACTGGCTGCAGCGAACTTTCAGTCTCCATAATCCAGCTAATGGCTGCAGCGCGCAACTGTCACGCCCTAGTAGGTCATCGAATAGTCGTTCAACTTTATCCATAGTAAATTTCAAGGAATCAAAATGAGTTTCAATAGTCCAAGTCAAGAAGATGGTGAGGTTATCTGACTATTAGAATACAAGCATTTATTAAGTACTAAGAGACGACAAGGGATCCTATTAGTGAGTATAAAAGGGCAACCAGAAAGATTTAAAATTTCAGACAGGGAACGAAGTTTCAAATTATAACGGAATTCTCAAAGGAATCCGGGATGATAACAAGATCCCGTATATGGAACGTAATCCTGGGTAGGTAACGAAGTCTCAAAGGTGGCATAAAGCAGGGTATCAGACAAAAGACAAAGTCTCAACATAAGGAATAAAATCTCGTGTCGGAAACAAGGTTCAACAACATCTCAAACAACAATGAAATCTCGAACAAAATCTCGAAGGGAAAACAACCTCCAATAGAATACAAGGTCTCAATTAGAAAACCAATATTAACAAAGTCGTGATTAGAAAATAAAATCTCGAATAGAAAATCTTGACGAGGAAACAAGACATCAAATAGGGAACAATGGCTCATTGAGTCGCGAGTAGGAACTGAAGTTTTAAAGTCTGAAAAATCTTGGATATATAAGACAAAATCACGAACATAACAAAGTCTCAAAAATAGGAAACATGATCTTAAAATCTCGAATGGAATCAAGTTACGAATAGGAAAAGAGAATCAATGGGTGAATAGAAAACAAATATCCATGAAATAAGCGATACCCCAAATAGGGAACAAGATCGAAAAATGGTTGGGAACAAAAAATAGAAAACAAAGTCATGAAAAATGAATATGAAAACATGGTATTAAATAGCGGATATGAAACAAGTGAAATCTCAATAAGAGACAAGATCAAACAAGATCGTGAATAGAAAATAATTCACGAATGAGAAATAAAATCTTATAGGGAACGAGTCAAAATTTCAAAGATAGAAGAAGAAATCTGAAAATGAAATCTCGAATAGAAGCAAGATTCAAACAAAGTTTTGAATGGCATAAGTTTGAATAGGAAGGTAATCCCGAAGTAAAGTCTTAAATATCAATAGAGTCTGAATAGGGAACAAAATTTGAGTAGAACCAAATCGTGAATTTGGAAACGACGCCATAGGAAACAAGTTATCGAGCAGGAAGAAAACCTCGAATGAGAGCAGAGTTACGAACAAGAATGGAAACAAACTTTCGAAATACATCTCGAATAGCGACCAAGGTTTCAGAAGAGAAAATAAAATCTAATAATCCTTAAATAGGAAACAAGGAGGTTTTTAAGAAACAAACTAGGTGCAAGAGGAATCTAAGAAAAAACTGGATTATGAATCCTGATCCATGATTTTCTCCAACCATGCAAAAGAGTCTTCTGTCTTCAGTCTATCTTCAGTATTCTTCTGGGACTGGAATCTCTTCAACCTTCTTCGACTGTTCTGTCGTAGACTGGTCCCTATGGTAGTGCTCCATGTTGTTGCTGAATCTGGAGAGACGGGTCCTTCTGTGATACTGGTGCTCCTCGTGCTTGTCCTTGGGCAGTGTGATCAGCGGTCTCCAGCAGTCCTTGACTTGGTGGACAGGCGATTAGCAGTACAAGCATAGCCTTCGTCTTTTGCGGCACTCTTCGTAGTGGTGTCCTGAGCTGCGACAGAAATGCAAATGATCGCCGGCTGAATCTGAATCTGAATCTTCCGTTGTGTCACGAACCGCACCCACTGTGAGGGTACGAGTACGTAACAGCGTCCAACCTACGCCGCAGTGTCGGCGGTAGAACATTGTCCTAGGTCACAACATCTAACAGTATAATGGTACCTGTACAGTATATACACTCCGAATGGAGGTGACATAGCAAATACAGTCTCAATCACAACTAAGGTAGAGCATGATAAGAGATAGATAAAATATGAAATCCACAAAGAGATACCGCAGATAGAAGTCTAAGTGTCTAAGATACACAAACCCAGAAAATATCTCAAAATTCAAGTACAGTAATCCGTAAAGTAAATACAACTCAAGACAACTAAAATAACTATCTATACAACCTTTACTGTGTCTCCTCTAGGCTAGCAGGCAACCTCCAAGCTATCTGTAAAATTTATCAATAGGTCCAGTCAGGACAGGAACGAGTATAATTCATCAAGAAATCCCAAGTAAATGACAGAGAACTATAAAGCAGTTATAGACAGTTTTATTGATGAGCATGGTAGTTTGTATACCGGTGATGGTATAGAGAAACAGTTAAGATACAAGGAAAGTAAGGTAAGTAAAACAAGAGAAGAATCATAGCAATAATGACTGTAAATAGAAACTAGCTGAACTAGAGCAACATGATATAAGTCCAGAATGTAAATGTAAACAAGTGCAAAACCCAAGTAATCCAAACAACATGAATCTGATACCAGGTAGTTCCAGTACAAGATGAGTCCCGTATAAGGTGAGTCCAGTCGGTGATCAAAGGTTCCAGGGTGAGTCCAGCCTATACTCTAACAGTGTGTTTTAAAATATCAGGATCGACATGTGAACGGCTGTAGGTAATACGGCACACCGCACACTCGACCAAGTGTGGGATGGCTATCGTTCCAGTACAATTCTAAGGGAGTGGTTCCAGTATTTGGGTATGTTCACATGCCTATTCCAATATTTCCTCGACCAGCAAGTACAAATGAATCCATAATCTGACACAAAAATAGGTATAAGTCCAGCCAGTACACGAATGGTTCCAGTAAATGATTTCAGGGTGGTTCCAGTAGGTGGTTCCAGCAGGTGGTTCCATTTGGTGGTTCCAGAAATAGAGGCCAGACTTAAATAAGTGAGTGTCGCATGAAATGGGTCCAGCAATATCAAATCGTATTTGAAACGGAGAATCAGATAGAACTAGCTACAACTGAAATATAGTAAACGACAAGTAAATGGAAGAACTATCAGAGAATGTACTCGCCTGATAACCTGAACAGCTGATAGGTATAGAGGTCCAAACTGAAGCCACAGAGTCCTATTTAGAGCAACACAGGTCAAGATGTATACGAGAGATGATAAATGAAATGTACAATGCATCAGCATGCTGTCTAGGTCAAACTAGACTAAAGTCAACACTTGGTCAACTCTAGTCAACCACACTAGTCAAATTAGGTCAACTAGGTTAAGTCCTAGCCCAACAAGTCTAACAAGTCTCACTAGGCCTAACCAAGCCTAGGCTAGCACTCACACAATCACAAGACAATATGAACCATAACAATGTATAATATAAAATAGATAATATATATAAATACATACCTTCATACATATATGCATATCCACATTACATACATATTTATTTATATAGGTATATGTTACATCATGTATATTTACATAGTTACATAGATATATACATTCATGCACATTTACATACATACTTTTATATATTATATATGTTAACATTCATTATAATACATTATATTTTACTTATACCTTTGATTGATTCATTCATTCATATATGGCATTCATTCATGCATATTACATACTTACATGCATCTATATATTATATACATTGTATATAACATGTAAAAATAGAAGAGGAAAAAAAGGAGAAAAACTGAAATGGAAAGGAAAGGGAAGGAAAATGTAAGGAAAAGGGAAAACAGTGGACATATACATGCATGCATCATATATTCTACATTACCATACATGCTATCATTATATATTGTATTACAATATTTATACATTATGCATTCATATCTATCATTACATATATATCTTGCATTCATATCTAGCATTCATTATATACTTTCATGCATACATTGTATATCATTCATTTATTCATGTATTTATGCATTGCTTACATACATTATATTAATTGCATTCCTACATGCTTGCATTCAACCATATATACATTAATGTAAAAAGAATATATATCATATACATATCATTTCATTCATCTAACATATCATGTATTACATACTCTATATTTATTTAATATCCATACTACATAGGCTCATAGGTTTCACAAAATGCATATATCGTATATTTACTCTTCTACTTAAAATCAATATTGTACCAATTGGGCCTCTACTAAATTATAGGATTAAAGTATGTTGTATCCCTTTGTGTTAGCTTTCCGAAACTTTAAACGGATCGCATTTTCGTGTCCGAAAGCTTCCGAAATCGCGAAAATACCGAAACACGTTCGTCTTTCGTACAGCTGACACTCAAATAATTCTACAGAAAGTTACATAAATAATTTGGCTTATTAAAATATATATTTGGAAAGCTAACTTCGATACGGTTCTTACAAAAAAATGGAAGATAAATTGGAGTTCTAAGCTAAAAGTTATGACATTTCTAAGTTGTTTTGGTTAATAAAAATGTGGATAAAAATTATGACGAATTTGACAAAAGAAAACATATAGGCCAAGATACTTGGATACAAACATAGGTATCCAAATGAAACTCATTCTAACCATCCTAACTAAGATCAATCCACACTCTAACCATTCTAAACCTGAATTTAAATATCTATTTAAACTATTATCATACATACATACACATGGGGTGTCCTAATTTGGGATCTATCAAGTAGGACACAAGACACATATCTAAAATCCTCAAGAGAGCTCCAAATGGCATCAAATTTGAATCTAAATGGGACACATGCATGAGGATGGATCCTACGGATTCAAAACTAATTTATATGCAAAGAAAATCGATTTAGAGGATGGATTTTACCTATTGGGAGTGGAATCCCAATGAAATCCTTTAGGGCACGGCTCCGATACGAAGATGCCTCAAAGTGGACATTCCTCCTTGCACTTCTCTTCCAATCCTTGGTAGCACCCTTCCCTTGGAGAATGGGAATGATTGAGGGAAGGTTTGGTGAAGGAATGATTTGATTTGGAGATAAAATCAATGGGAAGGCTCTCTAAAATTGGGAAAGAACAAAAGGAAAATAAAAGAGGCAAGATTGTAATAAATGAAATGAATCATTCTCTCCTAAAGGTGGCTGCCATAAAGTGTGCATTAGGGCTAATGGGAAATATCCTAATTGCCCCTCTCTAGTCTCATATGGTTAAGTCTAGACTAGGTTCAAGTTTGGGGTCAAAATGATCTAGTTTTGAGTCTCTAACTTAACCATTCTAACATGATAAAAATTAGTTTAATTAACTAACTTATATATTGGGTCATGTGAGCCATGTTTAACTTAATATTGGGTCCCATCTAGAGTTCAAGCTACCCGAGTCACAATACAAGTCGAAACGAGACAAAATTCAAACCCAACTAAACAAATCCAATAAAAATAATATTAAAAATATAAAATTTTCCCAAAATATTAAAATATGAAAAATGACCAAAATTATAATACATCAATTTGATTATTATTAAAATAATCTAAAATTCACCAATGAATCAAAATCCTAAATAATTCAAAAGTCACAAAATGACTAAAGTACCCTTAGCCTAAAAAGTTGTAAATAGTCATTCTAATCACATGGTTAGGTCCCCATGGTTAGTCTCTAAGCTTAGTAAAACTAGGGATTAACTAGTTAACCATCAAAATCATAATTCAACATTTTAAATAGTTTTAAATTGATTAAAAAATTACCAAAAATTATAACATGAGTTAAATCTTATTATCGATTAATCAAAATTATAAAAGTTTAAAATTACCCTCATTTTAGAAGGGTGGGTGTTACAAGTCTACCCTCCTTAGAAGAATTTCGTCCTCGAAATTAAGATGGTCGTACTTTTTCTAGGGTCTCGTCCCCAACAATCATGGTCTCAGAACTTACCTAAATCATATGATTAAAAAGGATGGCATACAGGGTCATGGCATATGGTGGTAGTGAAAGTCTCATCTAGGTATACTAGTCATGCTAACCAAAAGGGTCATAGGGTATCAAATATACAAGCAATCGGGGGTGTTAAACTGGAAAAGATACAGAAATAACAAATCATCAAAACTGTAAGACAGTCTACCATCCTATATAAAAACTGGTACTTATCAGAAAATAAAATAAGATAACTACCAATTATCTATAAAGGGGTACTATTCAAAGAAAAATCAAAATCAAAAGTTAAAGAATAAAAGTCAATTGCATTGAAATCCAATCACAATATATATATATATATATATATATATATATATATATATATATATATATATATATAGAGCGTTAGAGAGGGAAAAGCTAGCATTATGTAAAGGTTATGTGGTTAGTGTGTGTATGGGTGTATGTGGACATGTTCATAGGGTTAGATAGTAGAGTATGTGAAATATACATGAAAGTGTATATGAGGATTTGGGTTTCAAAACAATAGCTATCCAGTTACACTACTCATGGCATATTGGTTAACAATCTACAATGCACAACCTATTTACTCATAGCATGCATGGCTAACCATATATATATATATGTAAAGAGACAGAGATTTAGTTATGTATATATATACATTATAAAATGTATGAATAAACTCTATATATATCTATATAGATATATGAACATAACATAGAGAGGAAGGGTTAGGTTTATATGACAGTGTATACTAAGTTAGGGTGTGTGTGTGTCCTTGTACAGGGTTATAGCTTAGTATTGAAAGGTTAAATCCAGTTTTAGTTCAGCATTTACATACAAGAATCTGAAATAAGCTAACATTTAAAGCAGTGTAATATTAACATAAAGCAGTTTCAGATTTTTAGGGATTTAAAACATCACAACCAACTCAATGCTCCCAACACGTCCTAACATGATGGAGATGAAATCCTAACATACTATCCCTACATACGACAATGTATACAGCTCTAAATATTACATATTAAATCTGGAATTGAACTAAACATCTGCAATCAATAATAAAAAATGTTAACATGTATTCAGTTTTAGGATTTTGGAGAATTTCGAACATCAAACCAACCCAATTTTATCACAACCTAACATGTAAAAAAATGTGAAACCTAACATTATATTCCTACATACAATAATGTATATAGCTCAAAATATTACATTTAAAACAACAGATTGAACTAATATTTAAAATCCAGTATTAAGGGTTAATATGCACACGGTCTTAGATTTGACAATTTCAAACACAAAACTCAACCAATTTCTTTAAGAACTGAAAGCGAACATACATGTGCAGTGATGTAACAAAACTAATAACATGAAATTTATATTTAAATTACGAATTTAAGCTGGAAAAAGAAGAAAACCAGAAATACTGGGGTTTTGAGAATTTAAACATCAATAACATATTAATATATTCAGATAGGTTGGTAATCAAAGTATAACATGCATACGCATCAGGCAAGTGTCTGTGTCCGCTATATATATTCTTATGTCCCAATACAAAAATTAAATTCCATATCAAGACCAACATTTAGATTACTACCAAGATTGCAAAGTAGGTGATAATGTAATCAAGACAGTTTTATTATTATTATTATTATTATTATTATTATTATGATTATTATTATTATTATTATTATTATTTAATACAAGAATAATAGCAAGAAGAAAATAACGATAAAATCTGTTCTGCTTATCTGTTTAAAAGAAGAACCATTTTGAAACCAGAGCTATAATATCAAATCCAAGATAAGGTCTAGCAAAATCATCGATTCATTGTATTAAGAAGAAATTCATAGTAAGAAGTTACACAAGGTTTATAATACAGCTAAAGCTACTCCTAAATAAATAATGAGAAGCAAAACAAACAAAACAAACAATAATTTTTTTTTAGAATGACTGAAACAAAATTAGAGAAAACATGTTCAAGAATATTTAAGGTACAATCTGATAATCATATGCGTCTATCCAAAATCATGGTACTCTAAATCCTCATCATACTAGTAAGCAAGGCTACGATAATCATAAAGTCCTCGACTTAGGCACATACCTCAAGAATCATGGTATTTAAAATTTTTGCGATGCCGCTAGCTTGGCTGCGAAAACCTTAAATTCCCACATCAGAGAAATATATCCAAAGTCAGACTATATGTCCTCACCATGCTGGCTAATGTGACTGTAGAAGACTAGATTCCATAACTTAGATGACCTAGCCCATATAATTTCAACTTGACAAAAATTAAAATAAATCAACAATGGATACCCAAAAATTAAATTCATTAACTAACCAAGAAAGATAAATATAAACTATTAGAATCAAATTTCGAGATATTTTATAATGAGATTCTCAAGGGTCATCCCAGGAATCTCTCAAGGGATCCTAACTGTGATTGAGTACCTTCAAAAATATATTCTAATCCTACTGCAGGCTGTAGTGGTACTCTACTTCGAATACCACTACACAAACTCAACCTGCAAGGGCCACCACTAAAAACGTGTCACGATCCGCATCCACTGTGAGGGTACGAGTACGTAACAGCGCCCAGCCTACGCCGCAGTGTCGGCGGTAGAACGCTGTCCTACGTCACATCATCTAACAGTATAAAGGTACATGTACAGTATATACACTCCGAATGGAGGTGACATAGCAAATACAGTCTCAATCACATCTAAGGTAGAGCATGATAAGAGATAGATAAAATATGAAATCCATAAAGAGATACCGCAGATAGAAGTCTAAGTGTCTAAGATACACAAAACCAGAAAACATCTCAAAATTTAAGTACAGTAATCCGTAAAGTAAATACAACTCAAGATAACTAAAATAACTATCTATACAACCTCTACTGTGTCTCCTCTAGGCTAGCAGGCACCCTCCAAACTATCTGTAAAATTTATCAACAGGTCCAGTCAGGACAGGAACGAGTACAATTCATCAAGAAATCCCAAGTAAATGACAGAGAACTATAAAGTAGTTATAGACAGTTTTATTGATGAACATGGTAGTTTGTATACAGGTGATGGTATAGAGAAACAGTTAAGATACAAGGAAAGTAAGGTAAGTAAAACAAGAGAAGAATCGTAGCAATAACGACAGTAAATAGAAACTAGCTGAACTAGAGCAACATGATATAAGTCCAGAATATAAATGTAAACAAGTGCAAAACCCAAGTAAATCCAGACAACACGAATCTGATACCAGGTGGTTCCAGTACAAGATGAGTCCGGTATAAGGTGAGTCCAGTCGGTGATCAAAGGTTCCAGGGTGAGTCCAGCCTATACTCTAACAGTGTGTTTTAAAATATCAGGATCGACATGTGAACGGCTGTAGGTAATACGGCACACCGCACACTCGGCCAAGTATGGGATGGCTATCGTTCCAGTATAATTCCAAGGGAGTGGTTCCAGTATTTGGGTATGTTCACATGCCTATTCTAATATTTCTCCGTCCAGCAAGTACAAATAAATCCATAATCCGACACAAAAATAGGTATAAGTCCAGCCAGTACACGAATGGTTCCAGTAAATGATTCCAGGGTGGTTCCAGTAGGTGGTTCCAGTTGGTGGTTCCAGAAATAGAGGCCAGACTTAAATAAGTGAGTGTCGCATGAAATGGAACCAGCAATATCAAATCATGTTTGAAACAGAGAATCAGATAGAACTAGCTACAACTGAAATATAGTAAACGACAAGTAAATGGAAGAACTATCAGAGAATGTACTCGCCTGATAACCTGAACAGCTGATAGGTATAGAGGTCCAAACTGAAGCCACAGAGTCCTATTTAGAGAAACACAGGTCAAGATGTATACGAGAGATGATAAATGAAATGTACAATGCATCTGCATGCTGTCTAGGTCAAACTAGACTAAAGTCAATACTTGGTCAACTCTAGTCAACCACACTAGTCAAATTAGGTCAACTAGGTTAAGTCCTAGCCCAACAAGTCTAACAAGTCTCACTAGGCCTAACCAAGCCTAGGTTAGCACTCACACAATCACAAGACAATGTGAACCATAACAATGCATGATATAAAATAGATAATATATATAAATACATACCTTCATACATACATGCATATCCATATTACATACATATTTATTTATATAGGTATATGTTACATCATGCATATTTACATAGGTATATAGATATATACATTCATGCACATTTACATACATACTTTTATATATTATATATGTTAACATTCATTACAATGCATTATATTTTACTTATGCCTTTGATTGATTCATTCATTCATATATGACATTCATTCATGCATATTACATACTTACATGCATCTATACATTATATACATTGTATATAACATGTAAAAATAGAAGAGAAAAAAAAGAAAAAAAATAGAAATGGAAAGGGAAGGGAAAGAAAATGTAAGAAAAAGAAAAAACAGTGGACATATACATGCTTGCATCATATATTCTACATTACCATACATGCTATCATTATATATTGCATTACATTATTTATACATTATGCATTCATATCTATCATTACTTATATACCTTGCATTCATATCTAGCATTCATTATATACTTTCATGCATACATTGTTTATCATTCTTTCATTCATGCATTTATGCATTGCTTATATATATTATATTAATTGCATTCCTATATGATTGCATTCAACCATATATATACATTAATGTAAAAAGAATATATATCATATACATATCATTTCATTCATCTAACATATCATGTATTATATACTCTATATTCATTTAATATCCATACTACATAGGCTCATAGGTTACACAAAATGTATATATCATATATTTACTCTTCTACTTAAAATCAATACTGTACCAATTGGTCCTCTACTAAATTCTAGAATTAAAGTATGTTGTAGCCCTTCGTGTTAGCTTTCCGAAACTTTAAACGGATCGCATTTTCGTGTCCGGAAGCGTCCGAAATCGCAAAAATACCGAAACACGTTCGTCTTTTGTACAGCTGACACTCAAATAATTCTACAGAAAGTTACAGAAAGAATTTGGCTTACTAAAATATATATTTGGAAAGCTAACTTCGATGCGGTTCTTTTAAAAAAACGGGAAATAAATCGGAGTTCTAAGCTAAAAGTTATGATATTTCTAAGTTGCTTTGGTTAATAAAAACGTGGATGAAAATTATGACGAATTTGACAAAAGAACACATATAGGCCAAGATACTTGGATACAAACATAGGTATCCAAATGAAACTCATTCTAACCATCCTAACTGAGATCAATCCACTCTCTAACCATTCTAAAACTGAATTTAAATATCTATTTAAACTATTATCATATATACATACACATGGGATGTCCTAATTTGGGATCTATCAAGTAGGACATAAGACACATCTAAAATCCTCAAGAGAGCTCCAAATGGCATCAAATTTGAATCTAAATATGACACATGCATGAGGATGGATCTTGCGGATTTAAAACTAATTTATATGCAAAGGAAATCGATTTAGAGGATGGTTTTTACCTATTGGGAGTGGAATCCGAATGAAATCCTTTAGGACACGGCTCCGATACGAAGATCCTTCAAAGTGGACACTCCTCCTTGCACTTCTCTTCCAATCCTTGGTAGCACCCTTCCCTTGGAGAATGGAAATGATTGAGGGAAGGTTTGGTGAAGGAATGATTTGATTTGGAGATCAAATCAATGGGAAGGCTCTCTAAAATTGGGGAAGAACAAAAGGAAAATAAAAGAGGCAAGATTGTAATGAATGAAATGAATCATTCTCTCCTAAAGATGGCTTCCATAAAGAGTCCATTAGGGCTAATAGGAAATATCCTAATTGTCCCTCTCTAGTCTCATATGGTTAAGTCTAGACTAGGTTCAAGTTTGGGGTCAAAATGATCTAGTTTTGAGTCTCTAACTTAACCATTCTAACATGATAAAAATTAGTTTAATTAAATAACTTAAATATTGGGCCTTGTGAGCCATGTTTAACTTAATATTGGGTCCCATCTAGAGTTCAAGCTACCCGGGTCACAATACAAGTCGAAACGAGACGAAACTCAAACCCGACTAAACAAATCTAATAAAAACAATATTAAAAATATAAAATTTTCCCAAAATATTAAAATATGAAAAATGACCAAAATCATAATACATCAATTTAATTATTATTAAAATAATCTAAAATTCACCAATAAATCAAAATCCTAAATAATTCAAAAGTCACAAAATGACCAAAATACCCTTAGCCTAAAAAGTTGTAAATAGTCATTCTAATCACATGGTTAGGTCCCCATGGTTAGTCTCTAAACTTAGCAAAACTAGGGATTAACTAGTTAACCATCAAAATCATAATTCAACATTTTATATAGTTTTAAATTGATTAAAAAAATTACCAAAAATTACAACATGAGTTAAATCTTATTATCGATTAATCAAAATTATAAAAGTTCAAGATTACCCTCATTTTAGAAGGGTGGGTGTTACACATTGGGCTGAAGAAGCATTGTCCGAGTGTGTTGACGCTTTAAGGATCCACAGTAGTTGCTATCTTCATCATAAGTCTTCATGTTCCTCCTGAGCTTCAGCTTCCCGTTGGGTCCTATTGTATGTGCTACATTCTGGATCTCCTGGCTGGTGGCTCCAATCTTCAGAGAAGTCAGTTCCTCAAGAACTTGTATGCTCTTCAGTGGCTGCTCCATGTTCTCGATCTACTTCTCGGTGTAAGATATGCGCTCGGTATCGGGGAAGTCCAAAAGTCTGAGAGTCTGGAAATCAGAAGTCCTTTCTGGCTCGGAGAGTGTATCAACAAGTCTGACTTGGAATGGATGGCATGCTCCCTCTGGTTGTCAAGGGACTCGTCTGTAAAACCCCTAAAGTTCTACTATTTTTTTTATTTTATTTATTAAATTTGGTACCGATTTAAATTTTGTATTGTACGTCTCCTAATCGTATTATACGTCGCGCACGAAATTTTATTTTTCGTAGTTGCTCGTCGAATGCAAATATGTGCGAGCGTACATATTTTTGAAAAACATTATTTTTATTATTTTTTTATAATTTCAAAGTAATATAGACAAAAATTATTTCTAGCTATTATTTTCAAGTTTATGACTTTAATTATGAAAAGCTTTTCATTTATATAGTTATAATAATAAATAAATTTCTCCTATAAAATGGTGTATTAGAAAAGTATATCTATGTAAATATTATTTGTACAAACATATATTTTTCATAATTATTTATTAGTTATTTTAAATAAATAGTGTATTTTCGAAATTAATATTAGAGTAATTTTGGAAACCATATTTTGAAATTTTCATGACAATTTAAACCTTGATTTGAATTTATGTATTTATTTAAATAGTTAAATAATTAAAATTTGATTTATTCCATTGATTTTAAACTAATAGAATTTAATTTAAAATTTGATTTGTATTGGATTTGAATTTGATTTCATTATTTTAAATTAAGTAGAGAGTTATCTACTTTGGGTTTTAAATATTCCTAATTCCTATCCAATTGGGAATTCCCACATCCTATAAATAGGCAGGTACTCCTCCAATTTTTATCATCCACCAAATTGTCTTCACAAATACCACAAACAGCTCAACCCGTGCATCGTATCCGTGTCTCCCATCAAATTTTTATTCCATTATTACAATATACATTCATCCTCTTCTTGGCGTCCGACAATTCCGGACCTCATCAATTGTTCTCGTGTCCGACACTTGGACACGATCCATAACCTAAACCCTAATCCTATTCTAAACTCTAATCTCGTTCTCGGCCACAACCAATCCCTCACAGAACCTTGCTTAGCTACCACCACCACCGTCACCGTCACCAAACCTTAGCAACACAAAACCCATCTCCCATCACCTCCGTCACCAAGACCAGGACGTCACCATCACCACCGTCGTCAAACACGCCACCACGGCCCCACTGCCATGATCCGGCAGCCTGTCCTCGGCCAACCCAGGCCGGCGACCACCCGTCGTACCACCACCATGACCAACAGAAAACCTCCAACCCAAAGGAACCACCAACGGGAAATCACCTCGACACCACCACCATCAACCAATGAAGAAATTAGAGAAAACCTTACCTGACCGACCCAGTGCTCCTCCCGTGGCCGCCGTCTTCTCCGTTGCCAAACCCCCGATCCGCCGTGCGGTCGACGACCGCCCTTCCTTTTTCTCTGCACGGGTTTCTCTCCCCGACCACACAGCTCCGCCCCTCCGCCGTAGTTCCCGCGCCACCAGGTCAACCCCATCCTCTCTCCTCCGCTCATCTCTGTTGGCCCATTGGTCATGTGGTCAACCTGATTTTAATAATTGATCAAACTCTGTCTGGATATACGGGACATCTCGGATTCTTGGACATGATCAAGATTGGCTATCCACTGAATTCAAGACCGAAGATCTGTTTGCCTACTCGAGTCTGTAATTCCTTATGCAATGTATTTTTCATTTTATTTGAGTCTAGGAATATGTTGTACATCGAGTCGTACTGGCAAATAGGCTATCCCTCAAATGAGTTCAAAATATTTTCAAAATGACCTCTCAAAAAGGTTTACAAAAAGGTTTTCAAAAAAGTTTTCAAAGATCACCAAAAGCTTTTTCAAAACCCTAACTAAACCTGACTTAACCCTGACAGAACTCGGACCGAGTTCGGCCAGAGTTCGGCCAGAGTTCGGTTAGTGGCCGTTGTGATTTTGAATCCTTGGAACTTGGTCCTCCTGCAGTTACGGATTTGACCGAGATTTGCTCAAAGAGTTCTGTCCGAATTCTGCCTGAATTCTGTCAGAAGTCTGCCTTTGGAACTCCTATAAATAGAGAAGGATTTCGATCATTTCAACTCACTCATTCACTTTCAATCTTATCTCTATCTAAAGCTCTTATTACACGAGACTACCAAGTCATCTGAAGAGAAAGACAAAATTATTGACCAACTCAAGGAAGAACTTTCTATAGAGAAGAAAAGTCTTCGATGTGCACAAATCAGAATGGAATCACTTACTTCTGATTATACTAAGTTGTATGACACTTCCAAAAGATTGGAAATTAGGTTAGGAAAACAGCCTGATCCTGCTGCTTCCTTCCCTAACATGTGTCACTTACCGAAAAATCGGAACATTCCCAAGCCAAACACTGTCAGACCCAACCATATAAAACCTTTACCCCAAAAGGTTAAGCCCAAACAGGATTATAGGCATGCTTTCTTCTATACTAGAAAACCCAAACCTACCAACCATGCACACATTGATTGCGGGGAGCATTCCCTTTTGCAATTATTTTGCTAAGTGACAAAGGGGGAGAAAATTAAAGATCTAACATTTTTTTTGAGAATACAGGATATAAACAATTCTACTTCTACTTTTTGATATTTTCGAACAAGCTTCATGTTATATCATTCATAGTTTGTCAATTATCAAAATGGGGGAGATTGTTGGCCCATTGGTCATATTTTATCTGCATGTAGAATAAGAAAGCTTGTAGATTTAAATATTTATGCCTGGATACCAAAAGCTAACAATTCAGGACCCTACAAGAAATGGGTACCAAAAGTTTCATCTGCAAACTATTTTGTAGGTGGAACACCCTTCACATGCTAGAAGCAAATGGATCCTCGATAGCGGTTGCTCACGGCATATGACCGGTGATGCTACCCTATTTGCAACACTGTCGAAGAAAAAGAAGGAAGGCTATGTCTCCTTCGGTAATAACTTGAAAGGGTATATTATTGGTATCGGTGATGTTGGTAAGTCTCCCTATCCTGTGATTAAGGATGTCTGTCTGGTTACCTAGTTGAAACATAACCTACTCAACATAAGTTACCTAGCTGATCATGGTTATGGAATCAACTTTGGCAAAGACAAATGTACTATAGTTGATAGCTCAACTGGTAGTACTATCTTTGAAGGTATCAGGGAAGACAATATATATGTTTTCTATTTGTTAGAAGAAACTAACATTTCAGGTAGATGCTTAATGGCCAAGAGTGATGAGAGTCATCTGTGGCATATGAGACTCGGTCACGCTAATATGGATACAATATCAAGATTATCTACAAAGAAGCTAGTACGCGGTTTACCGGACATTACATTCAAGAAGTATTCGGTATGTAGTCAATGTGAAAGGAACAAAGCTACCAGATCCACATTCAAATCAGTAAACGCAGTATGTACTACTAGACCTCTACAATTGCTTCATATGGACTTATTTGGTCCTAGCAGAGTTGCTAGCCTCGGAGGTAAACTTTATGCTTTTGTAATTATAGATGATTTCTCTAGATACACGTGGGTATATTTCTTGACACACAAGAATGATACATTATCCGAATTTGTCGCCTTTTGCAAGAAAGTACAGAATGAAAAAGGTTACATGATCACTCGCATAAGAAGCGATCATGGAGGCGAATTCGAGAATGTTGATTTTGAGCAATTTTGTGACACACACGGTTTTATACACGAGTTCTTCTGCCCTAGGACTCCACAACAAAATGGAGTTGTGAAACGTAAGAACAGAACTCTAACCGAAATAGCCAGAGTGATGTTAAACCAGTTTAGTCTACCCAAATATTTTTGGGTTGAAGCTGTCAATACAGCTTGCTTTGTTCTCAATAGAGTTCTAATTCGACCCAAATCGAAGAAGACTCCATTTGAGTTATGGTTAGATAGAATTCCTTCAGTTTCATACTTTAGAATATTTGGCTGTAAATATTTTATTCTTAATACAAAAGACAATTTGGGAAAATTTGATGAAAAGGCCGATGAAGGTATATTTTTAGGTTATGCGGCCAAGAGCAAAGGATACAGAGTCTTCAACAAATGTACCATGATCATCGAAGAGTCAATCAATGTCACTTTTGATGAATTGAATTAAATGACTATCGATGACAATGACGAAGATACATCTGTAACAAGCACAACTCCAGCTGATTCTCAACCAAGCTCTGTACTAGCTGAATCTTCTAGAGAAGATCCAGGAACCAGCTATCTTCAGAATCTTCCAAAAAGGTTGAAATTTACAGCTGATTATCCAAAAGATTTGGTAATTGGTGATATTATCAAAGGAGTAAGTACTCGTACATCCAGTAGAGATATTGTTTCTAGTGTTGCATTTATTTCACAGCTAGAACCCAAAACTATTGATGAAGCATGTAGTGATAGTTTTTGGATAGATGCTATGCAAGAGGAATTAAACCAATTTGAACTGAATCAAGTTTGGGAACTTGTTCCCAAGCCTATTGATCATCCGGTCATTGGCACCCGTTGGGTATTCCGAAATAAACTAAATGAGAATGGTTTAGTGACTCGTAATAAGGCTCGACTCGTAGCTCAAGGATACAATCAAGAAGAAGGTATCGACTACGATGAGACTTATGCCCCAGTTGCGAGATTAGAATCCATTCGCATGTTATGTGCATTTGCATGTTTTTATGATTTCAAACTTTTTCAAATGGATGTCAAGAGTGCTTTTTTAAATAGTTTTATAAAAGAAGAAGTTTTTGTAGCACAACCTCCAGGTTTCACAGATTTCAAAAACCCTGATCATATTTTTAAGTTGAAGAAAGCCTTATACGGTTTTTAAAACAAGCCCCTCGTGCTTGGTATGATCGTCTAAGCTCTTTTCTACTTGACAACGGCTTTTCAAAAGGCAAGGTTGACACTACACTATTTATTAAGTCTTTTAATGGCAAAGTTCTTTTAATTCAAATCTATGTTGATGATATTATATTTGGATGTACTGATGAATCTCTGTGTCAAGAATTTTCTAAGTGTATGCAGAATGAGTTTGAGATGAGCATGATGGGAGAGCTGAAATTCTTTCTCGGACTGCAAATCAAACAAACTGATAATGGGACGTTCATAAATCAAGCCAAGTACACAAAAGACTTGTTAAAGAAGTTCGATCTGGACAAAGTCAAACCTATTGGCACTCCAATGGCAACTTCAACAAAGCTTGATTCAGATGAACAAGGCAAGCCAGTTGACACACGTAAGTATCGAGGTATGATTGGTAGTTTACTTTATTTAACTGCTAGTCGTCCAGATATAATGTTTAGTGTTTGTCTGTGTGCACGTTTTTAAGCTAACCCAAAGGAATCACATTTGTCTGCAGTTAAGCGTATCTTTCGATACCTTAAGGGCACTTCTTCTGTTGGCTTGTGGTATCCCAAAACTAAGTCCTTTAACCTTATTGGTTATTCGGATGCAGATTTTGCTGGATGCAAAGTTGATAGAAAAAGTACCAGCGGCACTTGTCATTTCTTAGGCAAGGCTTTAGTCTCATGGTTTAGTAAAAAGCAAAATTCTATAGCCCTATCAACAACAGAGGCTGAGTACATCGCCGCAGGACGTTGTTGTGCTCAGATTTTGTGGATGAAACAAACCCTAGAAGACTATGATTTATTTTACACACATATTCCTATTTTCTGTGATAACACGAGCACTATTAATTTGACTAAGAATCAAGTATGTCACTCTCGTACTAACCATATCGAGATTCGACATCATTTTCTTAGAGATCATCATCAAAATGGAGATATAAATCTTGTGTACATAGATACTGAAAATTAACTAGCTGACATCTTCACTAAAACTCTAGTGGAAGATCGTTTCAATTATTTACGTCGAAAATTAGGAATTTTGGACGTCAATAATATTAATTAATTTTGTTTTATGATTATATATCATTATGCAAAAACTGTATTAGAGACAAGCCAATAAAGAGTCTGTCTGTCACCACAACTACGGTTGAAGCGAAGCGGTACTTAAGAGTTCCCCGGTGAACCTCCGCCAGCTGGGACAGTACTCCTACAGCTAATCTGAGACAGTCGCTGTGTAACGACATTTAATTCATAAAATAATATTAATTATGTTAATTGAAGGCTAAAATAACTAATCTTTGAATTAAATATTTGAAATGAGACAATGAAAAAGAATGGCAAAAATCAACTATACAGAACCCTAGGCGAATGTGGCTAGAGCTCTGACCGAATTCGGCCCGAGTTCGGTTGAGGGTATCTGGTTATATATACAGAACCCGAGCAGCCCTTCTTCTTCATTGCTTCCAAACTATTCATAACAGCAGCAGCAGCCGCGAAGGAGCCCCGAACCCTAGCTTTTCACCGTCCTCTTTCTTCCAATCCAAGTGGTGAAATTAATCCAAAATTTGGATTCGTGCGGAGTTCGTCGTTCTCTTCAACATACTTTGATTTCGGAAGGTATAACTCCATATTTCTCCACTTTTCAATTAGTGTATTTTTATTTCAATTTGCACAAATGGCACCCAAATTCAATCCATCTAAGAGGAAGAAGACGACTCCTAGTGAGGAAGGGTCATCTTCGCATCCGCATACGGATTCCCTCTTCTCGCCGGTCCAAACGAGCGACGGTGCGTTCGACGGGTTTTTTTCCAAACCTTAGACCAAGCCCTACTGTGGTATGGAGACTTCTCCATGAGATCCATATGCACAGGTGCTCCAGTCAAATGGACTGTATTTCCTGACCACCACCTTTTCTTTGAGGCATTAGGGCTACATCTTTTTGTTCAAATATGCTTCCCTATAGCAACTAATGCCATTAGATTATTTTATTGCAATCTCATATTAGACACTTTTGATGTGGGCACTCGTGTTGGAGGTATTGATATCAATTTCGATGATAACCTCTTAGCGGAGATCCTTGGTATCCCTAACGAAGGTGAACCGCTAGTCGATATCACTGAATTTGATTTCCCCGAAGGCACGACACTCGCAAGTTTCAAAGCGGAACTCTGTGCACCTGATAGAGTATGCTCTGGAAAGTTCAAGGCTAACAATCTGAACTTGTTTAACTATGAATTGCATCGCATCATCTATTCCACTATCCTTCCAAAATCTACTTCCAAGGATGATGTGACTTCTCTCGAGCTGTCCGCCATGTACCACATTCTTAAGGGGATTCTATTTTCTGCCCCTAAGACCATGATTCAGATGATAGCTCGTTGTCGTACAAGAGGTAGAAATCTCTCTTACGTGATGATTCTCCCACGCATCTTTCAGCGCTTCGATATCGATCTGTCGACTTGTACTCAGGACCCTGAGCCCAAGTTTCTTCAGTTATCTCGTCGTAGCATGACTGCTACAGCTCCACCTACTGCTCCTCCTACTGCACCTCTTCCACCACCTCATCCGTATGCCATGACATTTGAGGGAATACATCAGCATTTATCTGCTTTGCACGTCTCGATGACGGACATGGCTCGCGAGCGTGAGTTCCGCGACGTCACCCGTTATCAGGCGCTTGCAAATTCCTTAGCTGATCTTCGTTTCGCCCAGACTGGTCATTCAACCGGTTCTATCCCTAGAGATCCAGCTTTCTCTGGTTACCGCTGTGAGGATGAGGCTGTTCATGCCTACTTTCAGCCCGGTAACGCCTATGATTGGTACCGTCCTGATCGTGCTCCACCTCGTGACTTTGTTGGTGAGTTCTATGATGGCGCCCCACCTCATCCTTCTGGCGCTGGTACCTCTGGTGCTGGTACTTTAGGACATACTGGTCGCGCTGTTGACGATGATGATGAGGAGATGTGACTATCTGATTTTGAGTGACATTTTATTGTACACTTGGAAATGCTCCAACATTCCAAGTTCTTATCAGTATTTTTTTTGATTGATTATTATCAGCACTTTGTAGTTTGCTTCAGTACTTATTTATTTGCATGGATATGTTTTATTTTGCCTCAGTTTATGGCATTCCAGTTTATTTCATCACTATGTTTCAGTTTCAGTTTATGCTAGCACTGTCTCTCTATGTTGCTTCATTCTTTCTAACTGTCTTTGTAATTACATGCCTGTGATGATTTTTTTTAAATACATGCCTGTGTTATTTATATAAACTTTATTTCTATCTTAATTCTTTTATATGTGTTTTCTCACTATTTGTTACTTATGCATTGATTGCGGGGGAACATTCCCTTTTGCAATTATTTTGCTAAGTGACAAAGGGAGAGAAAATTAAAGATCTAATATTTTTTTTGAGAATACAGGATATGAACAATTCTACTTCTACTTTTTGATATTTTTGAACAAGCTTAATGTTATATCATTCATAGTTTGTCAATTATCAAAATGGGGGAGATTGTTGGCCCATTGGTCATATGGTCAACCTGATTTTAATAATTGATCAAACTCTGTCTGGATATACGGGACATCTCGGATTCTTGGACATGATCAAGATTGGCTATCCACTGAATTCAAGACCGAAGATCTGTTTGCCTACTCGAGTCTGTAATTCCTTATGCAATATATTTTTTATTTTATTTGAGTCTAGGAATATATTGTACACCGAGTCGTACTGGCAAATAGGCTATCCCTCAAATGAGTTCAAAATGTTTTTAAAATGACCTCTCAAAAAGGTTTACAAAAAGGTTTTCAAAAAGGTTTTCAAAAAGGTTTTCAAAGATCACCAAAAGATTTTTCAAAACCCTAACTAAACCCTGACTTAACCCTGACAAAACTCAGACCGAGTTCGGCCAGAGTTCGGCCAGAGTTCGGTTAGTGGCCGTTGTGATTTTGAATCCTTGGAACTTGGTCCTCCTGCAGTTGCGAATTTGACCGAGATTTGCTCAAAGAGTTCTGTCCGAATTCTGTCCGAATTCTGTCATAAGTCTGCCTTTGGAACTCCTATAAATAGAGAAGGATTTCGATCATTTCAACTCACTCATTCACTTTCAATCTTCTCTCTATCTAAAGCTTTCAGTCTTCCAAAGAGTTTTCTAGAGCTTTCAATTTCAGATCCCAAGCCAGTTACAATCCTCTAGTCAATTTGCCAGTACGGTACGGTCAAGAAGTTTCTGAGAGATTGTAATCAGAAGGCTTGATTGAAGAATACCTCTTCACATTTGAAGTTGGACGAGTTCTTCGTATCAAAGCTCGCGTTGTAGAAGTTGCAAGGACTTCGTAAGAAAACTTGCGGTTTTTCCAATAGTGGATTCAATTGGTAGCAAGAGTTCTACCGACTGGATTAGTCCTCAACAGAGGGATACCAGTATACATCGCTGTCTTTGCGTTTGCTCTCTTAACTTTGTCTTTACATTATTTTAGTTGTGATTAATATTCTGTGATTGTGCTGCTAACATTTTTAATTAGCATTATTCCGCTGCCAACTCTATTCACCCCCCTCTAGAGTATTACGTTTTACTATTTTGTTCCTACAATCTCCTCCGCTACCCTGGCCCTCTCTCTCTCCCCCTCTCTCCGTTCCTCTCACTCCCGTCTCCCTCTCGTTTCTCCCAAAGGAGTGAGGAACCCACAGCCTTTTGATTAGTTTTAGATTTTTTTTTATTTTGATTTTTTTAATCTGTGTTTTGTACAGAGTCTACAGGCATTGTTCTCCTCGAAAGAGGAGAACACTTTACAGTACAATTTTTTTATTTTTTTATTTATTTATTTCTGTTAAATTATTATTATTATTATTATTATTAGTATTAGTATTATTAGTATTAATATTTTCATTATCATTATCATTAAGATTTTTTTTGTTACTATTATTATTGTTATTATTATTATTATTATTACTACTATTACTGTTAATTTTATTATTTTATTGTCTTGCTAAATATTATTACTTGTATTATTATTATCATTTTAGAAAATTCTACGAATATTTTCTAGCTAATTTCGAGGTAAATTTTGACACTAAAATATTTCTCAAATTATATGTATATAAATGTATTTGACAAGTTATAGTTTTGCCTAAATACTCCTTAATATTTTTAGAACCTAAATATCGTCATATATAAAATATAGTTTTTATACTTAGAAATAGTATTTGTCAAAACTTAGATTTTTCTCCCTAGAAAGATTTTTGGATTTCAAGTAATTAAATTAATCGTTTTACTAAATAAAACTATATTTTTGTATTAAGAAAAGCTTTATAAAAGCATATATATTATTTATTATTTAACCCATCCTTTAGATATCTTTATGTCCATAACCAAGTCATTCCTTCGCCAATTCTAGTCTACCTGTCACGCCCCAGAACCAGAATACTGGAGAGCGGGGGCAGACATAGCCAGCTACGTATATGAAATGGAATCCATCTCGCTATACGGTCACGGCTGTCTAGATACATGAGGGTTTATCTACAAGCCAACAGTCTCTTAAGGTCATGAACAAGCCTAGTGTCTCAATCACAAGCCAGTAAGTAACAGTCACAAGATATATGATCATTAAATATACAATAGTAAGGCGTCCCAAACATTACATATTCAGTTGATCATGAAGCTAGTCGTTACAAAATGTTAGGACTAGCAAGAGTTTAGTCATACATGATTAACCCTAGGATCTGTTAATCATGTTACAGCCCGTAGGCAGACAGTAAGTAAGTGCAATCGAGCTAAACAGGTGCTCGTCGGCTAAACGCCTCAAAAGAATATTTTTACAATAGAGTGGGAGAGCCAAAAATAACCCACTCGTTGCCAGGGTTCCATCTAGTGGCCACCATCTGGCTGGAAGGTCGGTAGATCCTCTGGAGCTGCTCCGAAATCTGGCCACACAAAACCAGCTGGGTCAGACCCCAGAAAGAGCAAGTGCCACAAAGGAAGCTTCACTTAAGAACTAAAACCAGCAATCAGCACAAGATATAGATAAAAGTAAGAACTGGAAATAAAGAAAATACACCAGGATGATATACGACGAGATAACCAAGGAACTATTCAGGTAACCAGGTTACAACCCGTAAACCAAACAAGGACCGGGGTTGTAACCCTTCGTCTGAACGGAGCTTGGTTTCTCACCATTTATCGATAAAATAAATACAAGCATTCTGGTCATTCAATAATCTGGAACAGGATCAGGACAAGACTAGACTGGTTAGACTCCATCCAATCATTTCACGGCCAAGCAAGAACTACGGCTTGATACTTTAACTAACTAGGGTTGTCACAAGCCTAATTACTAACAAGATGCAGTGAGATTATTCCACAGCCACAAGCCCTGCAGACCATCCAGGTCACCCAGGTCGAGAGATTATGGTTGAATTCAGGTGGGTACATCGTCCAAAAAACGCATGTACCCTTAAGCAGTTTGAAGGGTGCAACACATGACAGTGTGCTGGAAATGTGCCCTACTCGACGGCAGGCTACAGATCCCAAGCGCGCCCAGGTAACGGGATTGCCTGTAGCTGGAAAATCTCTTCATGACTAATGTATTAATCTAGTTGTTAACCTTAGTCCATTTTAGTAGGTACTTCTGACCGTGGTACTCAGGAGTCCCATCCTAGACATGATGCAAGACAGGACGGGTTTATTTATACAAGCACAATCACCCACGGTGTCCAGGTTAATTATACAAGTTATGTCATGTCAGGTAGCCGTCGTAACGACTATTCGAGATAATCATGCCAGGTTATCAGGTCAAGTGTACTAGTCAGGAGTGCGCCACGACGGGCCACTATCAGGTCATGTCATGTTACTCATGTCAGGAGTGTGCCACTACGGGTCACTATCGTGTCAGGCTCAGTTATCCTTTCCAAATATATTACATAAATTCGCGATTATCAAGTTCAGGACAAAAAGCGTAAGGATATAAAATGGACATTAAATATCTAATAAAATATCAATATACAGGGCTATAGAAGATCAAGGGAAATCAGGCTACGCTCAAGCCAGGCTATGCTCAGGCTAGCGTACGCTCAGGTCTGCGTACCAAAGGATCCATACACTTCCAATGGGAAGCGTACGCAAGGGTCAGCGTACACAAGGGCACGCTCAAGCTACAGGTCAACGTACGCTCAAGCTAGCATACGCTCAAGACTGCGTTCGCTCGAGCTAGCGTACGAAAGGGGCCAGCGTACGCCTTGCTCGCTTAAGCTAGCGTACCAAGGCACGCGTACGCTCAAGCTAACGTACGCTCAAGACTGCATTCGCTCAAGACTGCTGCCAATAGGCAGCATATCAAGGTGAGCGTACGCTCACTAAAGAGCAGCGTACGAAGGCTAGCATACGCTCGCTAAAGAGCAGCGTACGAAGGCTAGCGTACGCTCGCTTAAGAGCAGCGTACTAAGGCTAGCGTACGCTCGCTAAAGAGCAGCGTACAGCTCAGCGGCATAAGCTAAAAAGCTAGCTCACTGTTCACTGTCTTCTCCAAATGGCAAGAACAGCAAGAACTCTAAAGTTGAATCTAAGCTTCAATTGTCCATATCTTGGTCAAAACAAGTCCGAATCCATCTTTCCAAGGGTCAAAATTGGGTAGAATAAGATGCTCTAAAACATGGAACCATCAAAACTTGAAAACAAGGAAGTTTAATAGATCAAAACCATCAAAATCCGAAAATAGCAAACTCTAGATCTACAACAATTAAAGCCTCAAAATAGAAAATGGCAAGTTCTAATGTGGTTTAGAATCATGAGGAGAAGCTAATAAAACCATCAAAAGGAGTTCTCTTGTGGAAGCAAGTTGCACTTGCCTATGGTGTTCTTGGTTGGTGGAGAAGAGTAATGGTGGGGGAAAGAGAAGTAAATAAGAATTATGGAGAGAAAGAAAGAAGAAATGGCAATAAATATCAAAGGTGGTGGTAGGTAGGGGGGGTTGTGGTGGAAATGAAGGAGAAGCATAGGCTAAGGTGTTCCACCCTTGGTCCATGATGAACCAAGCATTGGGCCGGCCGAACCAAGCCAACCCAAACCGAGAGTTAAACCAAGCCGAGAGCTAAACAAGGAATAATACAAGAAAAAGACACGTACACGTATTTCCAAAAATACGTAATACGAACCACAGGCATTACACTACCTTATGTCCACCCTAACTAATTTGACCCTTTCGGACTCAATGACACGATCCGTGCCACCATCAGAGGTCCCCTTGTGTAGTTGTTACACCAAAGTCGTAATTCATGCCAGCATGATTATCGCAGCACACCAGGCGTACTACCAGGCAAGACACCTTGCCATTTGCTGTTTAAATTATTTTAGCTTATATTTCATGCATTATTTATTTTCTTTATGCAAAATAAACTGTGATACATGGCATAACTGTTAGAACTTACTGTTCATTATATTTCTGCTATGTATTATTTTTATTAGACATTAAACCTAGATTTAAGGGACCACCTTTGTGTGTTGCATTCATGGCCTTGACACGTTGTATCACGAAGTTGTGTGTCGCATGTAGAACACGGACATGCGTGACTGGCTGGCCACCGGTACGTATAAGCCATACGATAGGAATAACCGCTAATAGAAATTGTATGCTAGTTTGACTTAGCGGTTATAGAGGTTTACTGTTGTGGATACAACATAGTAGGCATTGGGTGGGAAGCACATCTCCTTTATGTATGGGTCATATATACACTGTCCTGATTGCCGGTTATCTTCAGTGGGAGATACGGTCCTGATTTCTGATTTTCCTGATCCGGCCCATGCGTCAAGGTTTGTTCTTTATTGCATATTCACCATAGTACGGTTAGGTACCCTATTACATATCTGTTTCAGCAATATTTATTCAGTTTATATGACATGATATTCTGTGTCTTGTTACGTCCCTCTGAGGACCTGGTTATCTTTCCAGGTGTGTGCTATTATCTTTCGCAGAAGTTCTAGCTCTAGCCGTGATCATTGTTATTTCTTCGATGATGATTGTGCTCGGATCGTCTTCGCTTCGCTCGCCACTCATTTTCATTTTCCATGTATTTTTCCTTATTTTGTTGGTAGTGGATTTGTCTCCGCCCAACATATTGTATCAAGACAAATCATTCTCATTATATGATATCTTTTATTCATTTATTTTGTGTGGATGAGATTAGTTATGGTTCTACTGCATTTTACAGCTTATGTAATTATACGAGGCTTCCATATATTGGAGTATACTTCGTATGAGTACAGCTGGCATGTCTACATTCCTAGTCCTATGTATTTTGGGAGTGGGGCGTTACATGTTTTTGTGGTGGCCCATGCAGGTCAAGGTAAATTGTTTGGTTACTTTACCGTACCAAGCAAGCCTGCGTGTAGGATTAGAAGTCTAGGATCTCATCCACATACTTGACCTCTTTCCTTGATTTTATCTACCGTTTGACTCATCAATTGCATCTTGCTTGCTTCCTTCCATCCCTATTCTTATCTTTTCTTCGTGCTTGCTAGAGATTGACCCTACTAGTTAGATGTCCCAAACACCCTTAGCTTAATTCTTTTAAGTTGGGTAGAACACCACACGACCCGACACGCCCTTGACTATTAAGACCATAGAGACAAGAGGAATCTAACTCATTTGGTCAACCAAGCCTTGGTCAATAAACCATAGAATGATTGTATAGGAATAAAAGACTTAGATCCTTATGACTATTAGACTATTCATATTTATTTTTATTCATCTATTATCATGCCTATATTTTTACTATCTAGACTAATGATGCTAATGTAGCCTAGTTTTTGCAAGCTTAGCCTTTTACCAAGCTTGTTCGTGACATATATGTTAATGGAGGTACCCCACTAACATATTGTCTATCAGAATCGGTGCATAATGGTCTAATCAATCAAGTGTACTTTGGTTCACTTTTATTTATCGTTCTACGTGGATGGGGACATAGCTAAACTTGTCCTCTAGAGTCCCATCCGCGACTGTCTTGGCAACTCCTTTTTGAAAAAAAAATCAGTCGTCCTTGAATCATGTATTCGCATTCGATAACGCATTCTTCAAACTCTAAATTTGTTTCGCCTTCACCAATTTTTCGAAGGACGAAGGCGTTATACTAGAACTTTCTCTAGCCGTCCTATCGGCTATGACCATTCTTACTCGATGTTGCTATATCTTCACCCTAAACCACTCGTCCTTTTCTTGGCCCTATATTCGCTATCATGAACCTTCCAAGTCACTTGATTTAGGCATGAACCTAATCAATCTCTTATTCGTGCCTTAACTCGCGACCCACGTGACCATACCGTATTATCTTTCAATGAACTAGATCGCGATTTCTTACGATGTGATTTTGTGAAAATATTGTCATCGTTGGATCCCCATTGATACCCCCTTGTGTCCTCTCACCCCCCTACGAATTCTTAATTTCGAGGACGAAATTCTTTAAAGTTGGGTAGGATGTAAAACCCCTAAAGTTCTACTATTTTTTTTATTTTATTTATTAAATTTGGTACCGATTTAAATTTTGTATTGTACGTCGCCTAATCGTATTATACGTCGCGCACGAAATTTTATTTTTCGTAGTTGCTCGTCGAATGCAAATATGTGCGAGCGTACATATTTTTGAAAAATATTATTTTTATTATTTTTTTATAATTTCAAAGTAATATAGACAAAAATTATTTCTAGCTATTATTTTCAAGTTTATGACTTTAATTATGAAAAGCTTTTCATTTATATAGTTATAATAATAAATAAATTTTTCCTATAAAATGGTGTATTAGAAAAGTATATCTATGTAAATATTATTTGTACAAACATATATTTTTCGTAATTATTTTTTAGTTATTTTAAATAAATAGTGTATTTTTGAAATTAATATTAGAGTAATTTTGGAAACCATATTTTGAAATTTTCATGACAATTTAAACCTTGATTTGAATTTATGTATTTATTTAAATAGTTAAATAATTGAAATTCGATTTATTTTATTGATTTTAAACTAAGAGAATTTAATTTAAAATTTGATTTGTATTGGATTTGAATTTGATTTCATTGTTTTAAATTAAGTAAAGAGTTATCTACTTTGGGTTTTAACTATTCCTAATTCCTATCCAATTGGGAATTCCCACATCCTATAAATAAGCAGGTACTTCTCCAATTTTTATCATCCACCAAATTGTCTTCACAAATACCACAAACAGCTCATCCCGTGCATCGTGTCCGTGTCTTCCATCAAATTCTTATTCCATTATTACAATATACATTCATCCTCTTCTTGGCGTCCGACAATTCCGGACCTCATCAATTGTCCTCGTGTCCGACACTTGGACACGATCCATAACCTAAACCCTAATCCTATTCTAAACTCTAATCTCGTTCTCGGCCACAACCAATCCCTCACAGATCCTTGCTTAGCTACCACCACCACCGTCACCGTCACCAAACCTTAGCAACACAAAACCCATCTCCCATCACCTCCGTCACCAAGACCAGGACGTCACCATCACCACCGTCATCAGACACGCCACCACGGCCCCACTGGCATGATCTGGCAGCCTGTTCTCGGCCAACCTAGGCCGGCGACCACCCGACGCACCGCCACCATGACCAACAGAAAACCCCCAACCCAAAGGAACCACCAACGAAAAATCACCTCGACACCACCACCATCAACCAATGAAGAAATTGGATAAAACCTTACCTGACCGACCCAGTGCTCCTCCCGTGACCGCCGTCTTCTCCGTCGCCAAACCCCCGATCCGCCGCGCGGTCGACGACCGCCCTTCCTTTTTCTCCGCCCGGGTTCCTCTCCCCGACCACACAGCTCCGCCCCTCCGCCGTGGTTCCCGCGCCACCAGGTCAACCCCATCCTCCCTCCTCCGCTCATCTCCTCCGCTCCCCTGGCCCTCTCTCCCCCTCTCTCCGTTCCTCTCACTCCCGTCTTCCTCTCGTTTCTCCCAAAGGAGTGAGGAACCCACAGCCTTTTGATTAGTTTTAGATTTTTTTTGTATTTTGATTTTTTTAATCTGTGTTTTATACAGAGTCTACAGGCATTGTTCTCCTCGAAAGAGGAGAACACTTTACAGTGCAATTTTTTTATTTTTTTTATTTATTTATTTATTTTAAATTATTATTATTATTATTATTATTATTATTATTATTATTAGTATTATTATTAGTATTAATATTTTCATTATCATTATTATTAAGATTTTTATTGTTACTATTATTATTGTTATTATTATTATTATTATTATTACTATTACTGTTAATTTTATTATTTTATTGTCTTGCTAAATATTATTACTTGCATTATTATTATCATTTTAGAAAATTCTACGAATATTTTCTAGCTAATTTCGAGGTAAATTTTGACACTAAAATATTTCTCGAATTATATGTATATAAATGTACTTGACAAGTTATAGTTTTGCCTAAATACTCCTTAATATTTTTAGTACCTAAATATCGTCATATATAAAATATAATTTTTATACTTAGAAATAGTATTTGTCAAAACTTAGATTTTTCTCCCTAGAAAGATTTTTGGATTTCAAGTAATTAAATTAATCGTTTTACTAAATAAAACTATATTTTTGTATTAAGAAAAGCTTTATAAAAGCATATATATTATTTATTATTTAACCCATCCTTTAGATATCTTTCTGTCCATAACCAAGTCATTCCTTCGCCAATTCTAGTCTACCTTTTGTCCACCCTAACTAATTTGACCCTTTCGGACTCAATGACACGATCCGTGCCACCATCAGAGGCCCCCTTGTGTAGTTGTTACACCAAAGTCGTAATTTATGCCAGCATGATTATCGCAGCACACCAGGCGTACTACCAGGCAAGACATCTTGCCATTGGCTGTTTAAATTATTTTAGCTCATATTTTATGCATTATTTATTTTCTTTATGCAAAATAAACTGTGATACATGGCCTAACTGTTAGAACTTACTGTTCATTATATTTCTGCTATGTATTATTTTTCTTAGACATTAAACCTAGATTTAAGGGACCACATTTGTGTGTTGCATTCATGGCCTTGACACGTTGTATCACGAAGTTGTGTGTCGCATGTAGAACACGAACATGCGTGACTGGCTGGCCACCGGTACGTATAAGCCGTGCGATAGGAATAACCGCTAATAGAAATTGCATGCTAGTTTGACTTAGCGGTTATAGAGGTTTACTGTTGTGGATACAACATAGTAGGCATTGGGTGGGAAGAACATCTCCTTTATGTATGGGTCATATATACACTGCCCTGATTGCCGGTTATCTTCAGTGGGAGATACGGTCCTGATTCCTGATTTTCCTGATCCGGCCCATGCGTCAAGGTTTGTTCTTTATTGCATATTCACCATAGTATGGTTAGGTACCCTATTACATATCTATTTGAGCAATATTTATTCAGTTTATATGGCATGATATTCTGTGTCTTGTTACGTCCCTCTGAGGACCTGGTTCCCAGGTGTGTGCTATTATCTTTCGCAGGTGTTCTAGCTCTAGCCGTGATCATTGTTATTTCTTCGATGATGATTGCGCTTGGATCGTCTTCGCATCGCTCGCCACTCCTTTTCATTTTCCATGTATTTTTCCTTATTTTGTTGGTAGTAGATTTGTCTCCGCCCAACATATTGTATCAAGACAAATCATTCTCATTATATGATATCTTTTATTCATTTATTTTGTGTGGATGAGATTAGTTATGGTTCTACTGTATTTTACAGCTTATGTAATTATACGAGGCTTCTATATATTGGAGTATACTTCGTATGAGTACAGCTGGCATGTCTACGTTCCTAGTCCTACGTATTTTGGGACTGGGGCGTTACATCTTCAAACGTCTCCGTCAACTACGTACTACCCATAGGGATAGTTGAGTGATAGAAGGTAGTGGAAACTCGAAGCCCTCAAGTGAAGGTGGATCAACTGTTCTGGTGTCACGTGCTTGAATTATCTAAAAAACAAAAAACTGTTAAAATAACCTAGACCTAAATACAACAAGTGTTTAGAATTTCAATATACCTGATATACCTGATATACCCTTATTTCCTGATTTTTCTATACTGTGATCAAGTTTCCCTAGTGAAATCAAGTCCCCCAATAGTACTCTAATACCTAGGTACCATTAGGATAGACCTACATGGTCCACCACTAAAAACATATCACGACCCGCTCCCGAATAATTGGACACGAGTCGGATACGCCCAGCCTTCATTGTTGGACACAATGAAGTAAGCTGTACCAAAAGCTAAGGAAATCTAACCAGTTAATCAAGACAAGTAAAAATCACAGCATCTATAACGTATCCCAGAAAGATCACCGTAATCCACAAATCTAGATATCATAAGGTAACAGAATCAACAGGAATGAAAAGTGCTATGAACTCTAAAGTCAATATCAAGTAGTCTAAACCTGAAGCCTCAAGCTAAGTCTCATCCTACTCAGCTAATATCCTGGGCTCTGGCCCATAGAGTAGAACAATATCCTGCAAGCACCTGTAACATATCCTAGTCAGGAGCGGAGCTAAGTATATCCAAGGAAATGAACATGAACATCATGGTATGAATCAAGAAATAGGGAATATATAAGTACAGAAAAAGAGACAAGACATGAAACTAAGCAGAAAATATTGAAAGTAAAACTGAAAATATGGTATGAGTCCTGAACATGAAATACAACCTGAACATGAAGTACAACCTGAATCATGAAATACAACCTGAACATGAAATACAACCATGAATCCTAAAATACAACCTGAATCCTGACATGTGCAATATTAAAATACATCTAGATTGTGATCGGCTTGGGTAGATGCAATGAACATGAAATGGTACGACTCTTGTCCCGTGTGTACGATACGGGACCCAAGCTATTCATATGAATAGTAACAGGGTTTGATCACATATCTATAGTATTTTCTCTCCCAGACACAAGTAATACATGAAACATGAAACCAGACAATACCGTGATACATCGTGTCAACAAGAAGATATAGGAATGAACATGTAAGACATGAGAAATAAATAAATCCGAGGAGTATACTTGCCTTGCTCAGGGTGATCGAGTGTGGGATGTACAGCTGGAAATCCTCCTGTTATAATTTATAATTTGGTTAAAATCTATACAAGTTCCTAATTTGGGATTTTCCTCATCTAAATATCCTTGTTTATAAAGTATCATAAACATAGGCTATATACTATGCTGGTGACATTCCTGAGTATCAGTAGATACTCAGATACATGCTCAGCCTACCACAATTATTAACTAACAAGGATTGGTATCTCAAAATATCGGCTTTGATAATCAATATACAATATCTTAAACAATCATACTAAATTTTATAATTTATATTTGACTACAAACTAATAGAACAACATTTCACTCCTCTAAGTTATTCCTAACCAAGTTTTTTGATCCTGAAAAGCCAAGGCCAATATCGATATACTCACATCAGCTAAGGTAATCCTAACTAGTGATAAATAGGCATTCCTCATATTCTGTCCAATAGGAGTTTATCCAAATCAGTTATCCATAGTCAATAAGGAGAATTAAACTTTCCATTATACAACTATGCAGTAAAGATTAGGAAATTACAAATCAGTTTAACACAGGACATGGGACAGGACATTAGAGTTATAGGACTTAAAGTTCAGTTAGTCCTAAAGTTGGCTAATGCAACCAGTCCTCAACAGGACATGGGGCAGTCCATTCCTAGCAGGACATGGTACCAAATCAGTCTAACTCCAACTCCCAGTTCTAACTAATGAATCAGTCTTCCTACCTAGTTCTCAGGTTGAAAATCAGTTGCTACTAACCAATGGTATCAACTACCTTAGCAGCAAACAGCCACAACCATATGTCCTGCACACATTTGTTAGTCCATAGGTTACATTCATATATATTCACTGATATGCCCATGATTATTTATCTAAGGAATGGCACTGACAATCAACATCCATCCAAAATCGAAGGTTTAACTAACTGTGAAGCAAGATACTTCAAGGTCGGCACTAAATAGGCCAATATACATTCAACTAAATCAAATGATGGGTTTCATCTCATCACCAACTATCAGTTGTTCAGGCAAGCTTTGGACTACATCTATGCTAAAAAGAATTTCACCCAATACCCCAAACTGAAACACTGATACTCAATCAATTGTCATTATCAAACTAATAGATTCTCTCCTTTTTCTATTGCAGCAACAGTCCATTCTATTTATTAAATCCAAATTCCAGATTTCTAATTCATGACCAAAACTTTATAGTGAATAATAATAAATGCAATCCTAACTCAGCTATAAATATCTAGCAATGGTAAAATAACTTAGTATAGCTACAACTCAAAAAGTAGTGAATCAATTTCCAGAATCTAAAAGATGAAGGCATGAGACCAATATCACAACATCACAACAAAGGAAAACTCTGATACTGATATCAGCAACTAAAATTTAGTGCACAAGGCTAGTTAACATTGAATGCAATCATTACTCTACAGCTGGACACGGATACAGCAAGATTGACACCAAACAGGGACCACGAGTATCAACGAGTTACCTGAGACAAGTCCGAACTCCTCCACAGATCTGGACACAAAATCACGTCTGATCCGAATTCCAACCTGGAACCATCATTTAAATAATTGGTTGGTGCACAAAACAAAACATATAAACAACCATATTTCCTCTGTTCTGTGTGATCGAAATAATATGAGAATGAATCCAAATTGTTATAAGCACACAAAACTCAGGAACCAAAAGCATTCAGAGATTTCAAATTTGCTCAAGGAATTTCAAAAGAGAGATCTGCCCGTGAAATACTGAACGAACCAGAGAACTCACCTATTCAAGTTTACTGATCTAACAACTGATGGCTCAACTTCCCGTTTAAATTGATCCTGATTCTGAAAATAAATTGAGAATTTAATGAACACAAATTGGAATCACTAATCAAAGTATCGGATGAGAATCGATTCAACCCACCGTGATTTCTTCGATCGCTCAACGAAGAGATCGACCGAAACTCCAATGAACTTAGATCGATTTCTCTCTTTTACTCTGGATTATGAACACGAGAACACATAAGCAGGGAATGTTTGGCCGATCGATTCTTGTCAAAAGGAAAGATATTGAATCTACTCACAACGATCGACAATAGAAATTATGATCCCCAACCGTTGGAGAAGGAACCTCGCTATCGCCGTTGTCCTCGCGGAGTTGGTTGCCGCCATGGAATCTCGTCGTCGAGGTGAGAGCCGCTGATGCAATTCGTTGCCGCTTGCCGACTGTCGCCACCGCCTCTGGGCTAGGTGCTCTGTTGTCGTTGTTGACCGAAAAGAGATGTCTCACCGTCGTCGCCACTCCTCGAACGAAGACTCCACAGCCATGGTCGCCGTGCTTCGGAAGATATTAGGCTTAGGGTTGGTCTCCAGTGATTTGGGGGTGGGAAGATGGGAACGAGAGCCCCTCAGCTCGAAAGGGAAGAAGAAATGAGTTGTTGCTCTTTCTCTCTCCACTGCGTTTTAATTAACATTCTTACAAAAACACCCCCCCCCCCCCCCCCGCAAAATGGCCTTCACGCAGAAAAACCGTCCCCCTTTTAACTAATTGCATTATCATACAAAATTTAATAAATAAAAAATATATTAAAGTTTACAAATGGTTTAGAAAGAATGGGGACCACAATTGTTTGTTACAACTAACATTTGAATTTTTTTTAAAATCCTGCTATTATATCAATTTTCCACCAAAGTATAAATCAAAATATTTATTTGAAGATACTTAAATGAAACATTTCCAATATTCAATATTATTTAAATTAAACTTGTTATTAAAATTAAAACTTAAAAAATTTCGGAAAAAAATGAAAAATGGGGTTACAGGCTTTAGTTCCTAAGTGAAGCCTCCTTTGTGGCACTTGCTCTTTCTGGGATCTGACCCAGCTGGTTTTGTATGGCCAGATTTTGGGGCAGCTCTAGAGGATCTACCGATTTTTCAGCCCGATGGTGACCACCAGGCGTAACCAGGGCAACGAGTGGATTATTTTTGGCTCCCATTTTATTGTAAAAATATTCTTTTGAAGCGTTTAGGCGACGAGCACATGTTTAGCTCGATAGCACCTTTACTTACGGTCTGCCTATGGGCTGTAATATGATTGACAAATCCTAGGATTGATCATGTATGACTAAACTCTTGCTAGTCCTCACATTTTGTAATGACTAGCTTCATGATCAGCTGAATATGTAATGTTTGGGACGCCTTACTATTGTATATTTGATGATCTTACATCTTGTAACATTTATTTACTTGCTTGTGATTGAGACACTAGGCTTGTTCATGACCCTAAGAGACTGTTGGATTGTAGTTAAACCTTCATGTATCTAGACAGCTGTGACCGTATAGCAAGGTGGGTTATACTTCAATATCCGTAGCTGGCTATGTCTGCCCCCGTTCTCCAGCATTCTGGTTCTGGGGCGTGACACTTGAGTGGGGCAATTAGGATATTTCCCATTAGCCCTAATGGACTCTTTATGGTAGCCACCTTTAGGGAAGAATGATTCATTTCATTCATTACAATCTTGCCTCTTTTATTTTCCTTTTGTTCTTCCCTAATTTTAGAGAGCCTTCTCTTTGATTTGATCTCCAAATCAAATCATTCCTTCACCAAATCTTCCCTCAATCATTCCTATTCTCTAAGGGAAGGGTGCTACCAAGGATTGAAAGAGAAGTACAAGGAGGAGTGTCCACTTTGAGGGGATCTTCGTATCGGAGCCGTGTCCTAAAGGATTTTATTGGGATTCTACTCCCAATAGGTAAAACCCATCCTCTAAATCGATTTTTTTGCATATAAATTAGTTTTGAATTCATAGGATCCATCCTCATGCATGTGTCCCCTTTAGATTCAAATTTGAGGCCATTTGGATCTCTCTTGAGGATTTTAGATATGTGTCTTGTGTCCTACTTGATAGATCCCAAATTAGGACACCACATGTGTATGTATGTATGATAATAGTTTAAATAGATATTTAAATTCAGTTTTAGAATGGTTAGAGAGTGTATTGATCTTAATTAGGATGGTTAGAATGAGTTTCATTTGGATACCTATGTTGGTATCCAAGTATCTTGGCCTACATGTGTTTCTTTTGTCCAAAACAACTCAAATTCGTCATAATATTCATCTACGTTTTTATTAACCAAAGCAACTTAGAAATTTCATAACTTTTAGCTTAGAACTCCGTTTAATCTCTCATTTTTTAAAAGAACCGTATCGAAGTTAGATTTCCAAATATATATTTTAATAAGCCAAAATCTTTCTGGAATTTTTTGTAAAATTATTTGAGTGTCAGCTGTTCGAAAGACAAACGCGTTTTGGTGTTTTCGCGATTCCGGGAGCTTCCGGACACGAAAATACGATCCGTTTGAAGTTTCGGAAAGCTAACACGAAGGACTATGCATACTTTAATTATAGAATTTAGTAAAGGCCCAATTGGTATAGTATTGGTTTTAAGTAGAAGAGTGACTATACGACATAGACATTTTGTGTAACCTATGAGCCTATGTAGAATGGATATTAAATGAATGTAAAGTATGTAATGCATGATATGTTAGATGAATGAAATGATATATATATATATATATGATATGTATCCTCTTTACATTAATGTATATATATGACTGAATGCAAGCATGTAGGAATGCAATCAATGTAATGTATGTAAGCAATGCATAAATGCATGAATGAAAGAATGATATACAATGTATGCATGAAAGTATATAATGAATGCTAGATATGAATTCAAGGTATACATGTAATGATAGATATGAATTCATAATATATACATAATGTAATGCAATATATAATGATAGCATGTTTGGTAATTTAGAATATATGATGCAAGCATGTATATGTCCACTGTTTTCCCTTTTTCTTACATTTTTCCTTCCCTTTCCATTTTAGTTTTTTTCTCTTTTTTTTCCTCTTCTATTTTTACATGTTGTATACAATGTATATAATGTATAGATGCATGTAAGTATGTAATATGTATGAATGACATGTATGTAACAAAAATAAGTATATGTATGCAACTTGATGATATGTGAACGGATATAATGCCTGAACTGAAGTATGCATGCATATGGGATATGAATGAATGACATATATAGGTGTTAAGGTAATGTAATGTATGTATTCACATATATTTTGAGTTAAATATATGAGTTTGTATGCATATATTATATGTATGCATGTATGTAGGAAGGAATATAGTATAATGTAGAGTATGCATATATGAATATAATGTATGCAAGAATATAATGTATTCAAATATGTATGTATGCATCTATGTATGTATAGGTGCATGAATGAATGCAAGTATGCATATATGATATGTTTTTAGGCATGTATGTATGTATGTATGTATATATGATATGTATGTATGCATGTATACAATATAAGCATATATGAATGTATACATGTATGTTGTGTATCCATGTATGTATGTGTGGATACATGAATCAAGTATGTATATAGTGATAACATGAATGAATGAATGTATAAATGCATGAATGAATGTCATATATGAATGAATGAATGAATCAAAGGTATAAGTAAAATATAATGCATTGTAATGAATGTTAACATATATAATGTATAAAAGTATGTATGTAAATGTGCATGAATGTATATATCTATGTAACTATGTAAATATGCATGATGTAACATATGCCTATATATATATAAATATGTATGTAATGTGGATATGCATGTATGTATGAAGGTATGTATTTATATATAGTATCTATTTTATATTATGCATTGTTGTGGTTCACATTGTCTTGTGATTGCGTGAGTGCTAGTCTAGGCTTGGTTAGGCCTAGTGAGACTTGTTAGACTTGTTGGGCTAGGACTTAACCTAGTTGACCTAATTTGACTAGTGTGGTTGACTAGAGTTGACCAAGTGTTGACTTTAGTCTAGTTTGACCTAGACAGCATGCAGATGCATTGTACATTTTATTTATTACAACTTAAACACCTTGTAACCTGTGTTGCTCTAAATAGGACTCTGTGGCATCATTTTGGACCTCTATACCTATCAGTTGTTCAGGTTATCAGGCGAGTACATTCTAAGATCATTTCATATCTTGTTTAGGATTATATTTCCTACTTTAGATTACTTTACTTGATGCTGACACGTTGGTAACACGGATTAGTACTATATGGATCTTGTCGTGCGATGTTATCCCCTTAGCGGGTACATCGGGTATTTCATGTTCGTGTACTTTATCGTAAGCATCGTGTACTCCTTGTATTCGTGACATTCGTGTATAAATCATGTGAAATCGTGTACTCTTATGTGCTCACATGATCTTCGTGTACATTCCTCATCGTGTGCAATAACATAACTTGACTGGATCCTTGTATATTGATTGGGGACGGGAGAGTAGAAGTGGTTATGTATTCAATCTTGTAGTACAACATCGTGCCATTTATATAACCATCTTGTGCTCTGAATCACTAGTCACTTATAGTTCTTACTTATCATGTATATATTTCCAGTTTACAAATATCTCTCTTATTTTCGTGTACATTTTCTTTCAGTTCATGTATCTTACTCTCTAGCATATTTATACTTCGTAACCTGTTATGATTTGCATGAGATGTATTGTGCTTGCTCCTATCCTGACTGGACCTGTTGAAAATTTTACAGAGGATGATGAGGAACCCTGTACCACTTACCATGGGACTACCCTAGAGGATTGTTGTGACCTGGATCTCCAGCAGGATCCACTAGCAGTAGATGAGACACCATTAGTTTAGATTAGTCATTTTCAGTTGTATTTTCTCTATGGATTACTGTATTTGTGATTTGAGATGTTTCTGGTTTTGTGATATCTTAGACACTTAGACTTCTATCTATTTGTATTTCGGTGGATTTCATTTCATATCTATCTATCTTATCGTATTTCACCTTAGATGTGATTGAGACTGTTTTCTGTTATGTCACCTCCATTCGAAGTGTATATGTGAAACCCATATTCTCGTAATTAATTATTAAATAGTGATTGAGTATTATTATTAGTATTTCTAAAATTATTATTATTATTATATATTTATTTTTGGAGTGCAAATGTTTTCGAAAATAATAAAACATGGATCTTTGGAATTCAGACCCAGACCCGAGTCCGAACCCAGACCCAGGCCTGAGCCTGAACCCAACCTCTGTTCCTTTCCTTTCTAATTTCTGATTGGTTCTAATATTTTATATAAAAAAAATAATAATATATAAAATTTAGTTTGGCTGGTCCCGTAGGACCAGCATCCACGAATTAGCCCCATCCCATACTTGTTCAAATCACCTCACCTGTCTCTCTCCCCTAAATTTTCTCCCAACCACACAAATCCTCACCACTCTCTCCTTTATTTTTCCTACTCCCCCACTTCTCTCTGCACGAACTATAACAGAGGAGCAACTCTCTCTTAACTCTCATCTCTCTCTCTTTAAATTCCCTATCTTCCCAATCCCTCACCAGAACTCTCCCCAAACCCACCTTCCCAAATCCACGCCCCTCCTCGGCCGATCACCCCTCCGGCCGACCGCCGGGGCCCCGCCCCGTGCGACAGCTCCTCACCCGCGCCCCTCTTCCGTGGGTTCGACCCTTGCGCGGCCAACACCGCTCACGCCCAGGCCGACTTCCTCCGGCGACCGCGCCTCCTCCGGCGTTCGCCGCCCCTTGTGCGACCCCCTCTCCCTCGGAGCCCCGACGCCGACCTCGCCCCGAGCTCGCCGTCCGATTCCGGCGACCGCGCCTCCTCAGGCGTCCCCAGCCACCCTCTGCGCCCCGATCCGCGCGTCCCCCGGCGACCACCCATCGACGCCGCCCTCTCCCCGCGGCCAAGCGCCGACCCCCCTCGCTCGCTCCGCCCGACCACGGCCCTGCGCCCCTTCGCGGCCCTCTGGTCGCTGTTATTCCAGCGCCCCCTTCGCCGCTGCTCTTTGGGACAGCGCCTCTGGTCAGTTCTTCTCTGGCCAGCACCCTGTCGTGTCCTATTTCTGAGTTCTTCGGCGTTCGTCGTCGTCGACGCTGGTTCCAGCACTGTTTCGGGAACGTTTGTTGTTCTGGATCTCATCATTTTCTTTCTATTATTCATCTGAGAGCTCTAGCCGAGCAATCCGAGGTATAACCCCCTGTCCCGCTATTTTATTATTATTGTCGATGATGAAATGGTCCCCGATTCCCTTTAGAAATTCGGTTTTAGCGACGTCGTAATTTTCGGGACTTTCAAAAAAGTCCTGTGAGTTATTTTGGATTCCCGAAATATTTTGGGAATTGATTTGTGGTATGTTTTAGTTTTTCGGAAATTTTCAGGAACGTTCTGTGATTTGTGGATTTGGAATCGGACTTCCGGAATCATTTCGGGTCGTCCCGATTATGCTGTGGATTGGCTGTGGATGTTTTATATATATAAAATGCGGGTTTTCCCTGGTTTGGGACTTGCAGGAATTATCGGCGCCATTTTCCCAGTTTTTGGGTTGACCAAAACAGAGGAGATGCTGTCCGATTTTTCCGTAAATCCTGAATTATTTTCAAAATAAATTTAAAATGATTTTCGGAATTTATTCGATATTTGATTTTTAGGTGACGACCGTATCGGTCAATGGACCCGGCTAAGTGCAAACGATACCGGCCCCGCCCGGACGTTGAGGCAATTAGCCAAAATGAGGATCGGACCATTATCTGAGACTTACTATTTATCTTTACTTTTATTATTTATTTTCTGTTTAAATTCTATTTAATTTCTATTTCAGTTTAGGACTAACGGCAGTTTATCTTATTTCTATTTATGTAAATAAATTGTAATGGACATAAGCCCAGCTGGCTGGTCTGTGACTGTAATAGCTTAGAATTTTCCTGTCATTTTCTGGTTTTGCGAGTTTTTACTGTTAACGATTAAAATGATTAAAAAAGTATTTTTCGTATAAAATTAATTAATATTTTCTCATCTTAAAATTGACAAGTTGTTAATTATTAAAAACACGTATTTCTCACTAAAATAAGAAAACTAGTTTTAATTTTATATTATTAATAATTACCAAGTTTTCCTAAAGTAATCTGGCAGCGACGACGTTTTTCGAATTCAAAGTTAAAATAACCATTTTTCCCTCGTATTAAATCAACGCACAAATAATCGTGTTTTCTGTGTTTGGTTAATTAAAAGATTTAAAATTGACTAGGGAACAGTTTAGAGATTGCAACTAGCCTAGTTAGTATTGACGATTCTTGGTTTCTGAGACAGCTTATCGAATGTAGGATCTCGAGGAAGAGTCCGAACTTTCATCCCGACGTATCAACCTTTCTAGTCCAGTCAACCCTGAGGCAAGTACATTTTGTGTTAGTTTACAATTATTTAGTAATTGTTTTATTGCAAGTTTAAACCACGATACAACACAGAACTCTCTTTGAGAGCATTGACTGTAACTACTGTAACTATTGGGGACTGGGGAGTAGTGTAATGAGTATGACCACATCCAAACTACTGTAACTACTGTAACTATTAGCTTACTCCTCATACACACGGGGATGAGCTGTACCTTCCTGTAACAAACCCAAGTCGGTCATATTTCATTACCTATTCACATCACATAACTGTAACTGTTTTAAAACTGTAACTGCTGAAATTGTTGATTTCAAAACTGTTTAAAAGTGCTTGATTCTATTATTATTTCAATTGTCAAAATTAGCATGAATTGTACTTTGCTCCCTCCTGACTGGAGACCCAACATTTTAGGTATCACTGATGAGGCTTTGTTTCGCGATATTTCCAAGGTCCCGACTAGAAGACGAGGATTTCGAGACTGATGAGCTGTTTGCCTTTTCTTCTTGATGTATGTAGAAAATGGTTTAAGTTGTATCTTTCATTTCATTGTAAAAGTTTAATAAAGTTTTAAATTTCCGAATTTTGAGTTGTGACAAATATAGATGTTGTTGTGGTTACCTACTAATGGAACAGCTTACTGCCGCCGTCTCAACAACGGTGCAGGCTGGGCATGATCCGGTTCGACCCAATTATTTGGGATCGGGTCGTGACATGTTTTTTAGTGGTGGCCCATGCAGGTCCGAACAACAACTTAGAAAAACATATTTAGAAACAACTAGAACACTAGAACATCAATTTGTCACAACATAGGACCGAAATATATTATAAATAAATATTTTGTTTGATTATAGACTGGTAGGATACCTTGTTTATGTTTGCATCCTAAACCTTCCAGAGAATGACCATTGACAAGACCAATCCTGCTGGCGATGAGGTGTCATCTCCGGATCATACCCCATCTCCTCAACCAAGTCCAGGGTCTTTTCCCTCGCGGCTGATTGACCGTCCCCATAATGCATCCAGTGAAGTTTTTACTACACTGGCGATTCCTACCTCTTCTCAACTGAGTTGCATTTCCTTGGTGGAGTATCCATTCCTGTTGCTCCACCAGTACCAGCAAACACCTCCCGAATGGTTGCCCTATTTCAAGCGATCATGGAGTCCCAGAAAGCTCAAGATGAAGCCCAGCAGGAACAGATGAATATCACGAGAGAAGATATGAAGAACGTCAATAATGTAACCTTAGCTATCTTAAACCAAGTTGGAGCAGAACCTCGTCCTAGGAGGGATACCCCTGAATCTAGAAGATATTTGGGTCCCATCAAGTACTCTACTTTTCGGCAGTCTTGTCGTAAGAGGCTATTGGCTTGTGACTACTGCAAGAGGCCTGGTCATCAGGCCGTTAGTTGCCGCAAGAGATTGGGACAATGTTTGGCATGTGGATCCGCTGAACATCGGGTAAAGGATTGCCCCTTATCTTTCCATCATACCAGAATACCTATCCCAGCAACACCTGTTAGGCCACAACCTAGGGACTCTTCCTATCCAGCAGACCTTGCCTCCTACTATAAGGCATGATGCAAACTCGAGGTTCATAGAAGATGAAGCAGTTGGAGACTGCTCATGCAAGAGCCAGAACCATGAAGAATAGTACCTAGGACTGCTGATTAGCATTTTCTAAGAAGTTGTAACAGGATGTCCTTAGATCAATCATGAGAGTTTTTGCTGTAATTCTCCACATGAATAAAATTCTTAGTTACACCTTTATGGCAGATGTTTTTCCTGATAGTCTTCCCGGATTATCCCAGATCTAGACATAGGATTCACCATTGACCTAGTCCCCGACTCTTTCCCTATTTCTAAAGGATGTTACAGAGTCAACCCGAAGGAGGCCAAGAAGATGAAGGACCAGATCAATGAAGGCTCTAGGATTGATTCAGGGTGGAACTTCATCCTAGGGAGCGTCTGTCTTGTTAGTGCACAAGAAGGACAGAACAGTACGGATGTGCATCGACTACCGGGCGCTGAACAATCAAGAACAAGTACCCTCTGCCCAGATCGAGGATCTGTTTGATCTGTTTGTGTGGAGTTAGGGTGTTTCAAAGTTTGACTTAAGATCTGACTACCATCAAATCAAAGTCAGGAAGAAGATATTTTCAAGACGGTATTCAACACCAAGTATGGATAGTTTCTTTGGTCATGACGTTGGACTGACAAATGCTCCTGCTGTGTTCATGAATCTCATGAACAGAGTTTTTCATGAGTATTTGAATCAGTTTATCTTCTTCATAGATAACATTCTGATATATTCGAAGACTGAAGAAGAGCATGAAGAAAATCTGAGGAAAGTTCTGGAAACTTTGAAGAAAAAGAAGTTTTATGGTAAGTTATCTGAACGTGGATTTTCTTTGACAAGGTAGATTTTTGGCCATGTTGTCAAGAGAAGAAATTTCGATGGAAGATAGCTGCTATTGAAAAGTGGTATACCCCAAGTTCAATTCGGAAGTTTCTTGAACTTGGCTGGCTACTATCAGAAGTTCATGAAGGATTTCGCCAAGATTGCTGAGCCGATGACGAAGCTCACTTGGAAGAATGAAGAGTTTATCTGGACGAAAGATTGCCAGGCAGCATTGAGGAGCTGAAGAAGAGACTTACCACTACACCAATCCTTGCGCTACCCGCAGGAACCGGTGGTTTCTCAATTTACAGTAATGCCTCTGGAAAAGGACTGGGTTGCGTTCTTCAACAACATGGGAAAGTAATTGCTTACACATATAGGCAACTACAAACTCATGAGAAGAATTATCCCACACCTAATTTAAAATTTGCTGCAATTATCTTTACTTTGAAGCTATGGAAGCATGATTTTTATGGAAAGGGAGTGAAAATATATACGGACTATAAAAGTCTAAAATATGTCTTCACTCAGAAAGAGCTGAATGTTAGACTAAGAAGAAGGCTGAAGCAGATGAAGGATTTCGACATCAAACTGCAGTACCATTCAGGTAAGGCTAAGGAGGTCGCTGATGCACTTGGTCGATACTGATGGCGAAGTTCTTAACCAAGGACCAGCACCTGCTAGAAGACATCGAGAAGTTTGGACTGGAGATTATACTGCCTGGAAATGGAAGGAAGAAGCTGGATGCTGATTCAGTGTTGATGAAGTTACAAATGAGCTCGAGCCTGATGGACAAAGTCAAGGAGACTCAGTTTCAAGACGAGATATTTTGCAAACTTAGAGATCAAATGTTGGCAGGAACACTTGAGGGTTTCTCAAATCGCCAATAATGGAGCTCTGAAGAATGGTACGAGGCTTTGTGTACTATCTGGCGAACTGAGGAACGAGCTAATGCAAGAAGCGTACCAGTATTCCATACATCCTAGCAAGACGTATTGGGATATGCGTACTATTGTTGGGTAGTATGGAATGAAGAAGGATGTATTCAGAATTGAGGTTAGATGTTTTATTTGTTAACAAGTGAAGGCTAGCCGACAGAGACCCGCAGGACTTCTACAGTCGTTGGGCATTCCGGACCGAAAGTAGAAGCACATAACGAGGGGCTATGTGTCAGGATTGCCTTGATTCCAAGGAGGGAAGAACACCATTCGGATTATTGTGGACCGACTGACTAAGTCAGCTCACTTTATGTCCTTTAAAGTTGGTTTATCCACTAAGAAGTGGGCAGCATTGTATGAGAGGCACAACTACCGAATTCATAGAGTACTGCTGGGTCCAGAGATGGTAACTGGCACAGTAGAGAAGGTGAATGCAAGCTTAGGATTACCAAGACAGGCAGAAGCATTGGATTGGTAGTAGTAGTCGACTGGTGAAGTTGAAGAAGGAGATATCATTTCTGTGAAGTTTTCTCCTACCAAAGGAACAATCAGTTTTGACGGAGCTGGAAATTGAGGCCAGGTACGTCAGGCCATTTGAAGTTTAAGGCGAGTTGGAAGTAGCGTACCAGTTAGCCCTACCAGCTAATCTTGAGAGTGTGCAACGTTTTCTACGTCACAGCTCAGACGCTACATTTCGGATCCGAGTCACATTTTGGATAATTCAGAGCTGAAGATTGGACTCAACCTTTCAGTGCCAGAAAAACCAGTTGCAAGCCTAGTCAGAGATGAGAAGAAAATCAGAATTTGAGCCATCACTTAAACTCCTATTCCTTATCTTTTTCTGTTCTAAACTTGACTGATGCTGCTAAGTTAGCCTAGTTTTGCAAGCTATCTCTTTAATCAAGCTTGATCATGACGATATTTTATTGGGTGCACCTACTAATATATCGTCTAATCAGGACCGGTACATGATGGTCTGATCAACCTCGTGTACTTTGGTTCGCTTTTGTATTTTCTGCATGGATGATATCATAAATGAAACTTGTCCCTAAATCGTTTCATCCACGACTGCCTTGAAAATTCTTATTGTTGGACCTGAGTTACGGACATAGTACCCGTACCTGTTTGATTTGAGTTTATCCTATCCCTAACCTTGCTTTTAAATTTCGAGGACGAAATTTTCTAAGGAGGGAAGATTGTGAAACCCATATTCCCGTAATTAATTATTAAATAGTGATTGAGTATTATTATTAGTATTTCTAAAATTATTATTATTATTATATATTTATTTTTGGAGTGCAAATGATTTCGAAAATAATAAAAACACGGATCTTTGGAATTCAGACCCAGACCCGAGTCTGAACCCAGATCCAGGTCTGAGCCTGAACCCAATCTCTGTACCTTTCCTTTCTAGTTTCTGATTGGTTCTAATATTTTATAAAAAAAAATAATATATAAAATTTAGTTTGGCTGGTCCCGTAGGACCAGCATCCATGAATTAGCCCCATCCCATACTCGTTCAAATCACCTCACCTGTCTTTTTCCCCTAAATTTTCTTCTAACCACACAAATCTTCACCACTATCTCCTTTATTTTTCCCACTCCCCCACTTCTCTCTGCACGAACTAAAACAGAGGTGCAACTCTCTCTTAACTCTCATCTCTCTCTCTTCAAATTCCCTATCTTTCCAATCCCTCACCAGAACTCTCCCCAAACCCACCTTCCCAAATCCACGCCCCTCCTCGGCCGATCACCCCTCCGGCCGACCGTCGGGGCCCCGCCCCGTGCGACAGCTCCTCACCTGCGCCCCTCTCCCGTGGGTTCGACCCTTGTGCGGCCAACACCGCTCACGCCCCGGCCGACTTCCTTCGGCGACCGCGCCTCCTCCGGCGTTCGCCGCCCCTTGCGCGACCCCCTCTCCCTCGGAGCCCCGACGCCGACCTCGCCCCGAGCTCGTCGTCCGATTCCGGCGATCGCGCCTCCTCCGGCGTCCGCCGCCACCCTCTGCGCCCCGATCCGCGCGTCCCCCGGCGACCACCCGTCGACGCCGCCCTCTCCCCGCGGCCAAGCGCCGACCCCCTCGCGCGCTCCGCCTGACCACGGCCCCGCGCCCCTTCGCGGCCCTCTGGTCGCTGTTATTCCAGCGCCCCCTTCGCCGCTGCTCTTTGGGACAGCGCCTCTGGTCAGTTCTTCTCTGGCCAGCACCCTATCGTGCCCTATTTCTGAGTTCTTCGGCGTTCGTCGTCGTCGACGCTGGTTCCAGCACTGTTTCGGGAACGTTTGCTGTTCTGGATCTCATCATTTTCTTTCTATTATTCATCTGAGAGCTCTAGCCGAGCAATCCGAGGTATAACCCCCTGTCCCGCTATTTTATTATTATTGTCGATGATGAAATGGTCCCCGATTCCCTTTGGGAATTCGGTTTTAGCGACGTCGTAATTTCCGGGACTTTCGGAAAAGTCCTGTGAGTTATTTTGGATTCCCGAAATATTTTGGGAATTGATTTGTGGTATGTTTTAGTTTTCCGGAAATTTTCGGGAACGTTCTGTGATTTGTGGATTTGGAATCGGACTTCCGGAATCATTTCAGGTCGTCCCGATTATGCTATGGATTGGCTGTTGATGTTTTATATATATAAAATGTGGGTTTTTCCCTGGTTTGGGACTTGCAGGAATTATCGGTGCCATTTTTCCAGTTTTTGGGTTGACCAAAAACAGAGGAGATGCTGCCCGATTTTTCCGTAAATCCTGAATTATTTTCAAAATGAATTTAAAATGATTTTCGGAATTTATTCGATATTTGATTTTTGGGTGACGACCGTATCGGTCAATGGACCCGGCTAAGTGCAAACGATACCGGCCCCGCCCGGACGTTGAGGCAATTAGCCAAAATGAGGATCGAACCATTATCTAAGACTTACTATTTATCTTTACTTTTATTATTTATTTTCTGTTTAAATTCTATTTAATTTCTATTTCAGTTTAGGACTAACGGCAGTTTATCTTATTTCAATTTATGTAAATAAATTGTAATGGACATAAGCCCAGCTGGCTGGTCTGTGACTGTAATAGCTTAGAATTTTCCTGTCATTTTTTGGTTTTGCGAGTTTTTACTGTTTAACGATTAAAATGATTAAAAAAGTATTTTTCGTATAAAATTAATTAATATTTTCTCATCTTAAAATTGACAAGTTGTTAATTATTAAAAACACGTATTTCTCACTAAAATAAGAAAATTAGTTTTAATTTTATATTATTAAAAATTACCAAGTTTTCCTAAAGTAATCTGGCAGCGACAACGTTTTCCGAATTCAAAGTTAAAATGACCATTTTTCCCTCGTATTAAATCAACGCACAAATAATCGTGTTTTCTGTGTTTGGTTAATTAAAGATTTAAAATTGACTAGGGAACAGTTTAGAGAGTGCAACTAGCCTAGTTAGTATTGACGATTCTTGGTTTCTGAGACAGCTTATCGAATGTAGGATCTCGAGGAAGAGTCCGAACTTTCATCCCGACGTATCAACCTTTCTAGTCCAGTCAAACCTGAGGCAAGTACATTTTGTGTTAGTTTACAATTATTTAGTAATTGTTTTATTGCAAGTTTAAACCATGATACAACACGAAACTCTCTTTGAGAGCATTGACTGTAACTACTGTAACTATTGGGGACTGGGGGAGTAGTGTAATGAGTATGACCACATCCAAACTACTGTAACTACTGTAACTATTAGCTTACTCCACATACACACGGGGATGAGCTGTACCTTCCTGTAACAAACCCAAGCCGGTCATATTTTATTACATATTCACATCACAGAACTGTAACTGTTTTAAAACTGTAACTGCTGAAATTGTTGATTTCAAAACTGTTTAAAAGTGCATGATTCTATTATTATTTCAATTGTCAAAATTAGCATGAATTGTACTTTGCTCCCTCCTGACTGGAGACCCAACATTTTAGGTATCACTGATGAGGCTTTGTTCCGCGATATTTCTAAGGTCCCGACTAGAAGACGAGGATTTCGAGACTGATGAGCTGTTTGCCTTTTCTTCTTGATGTATGTAGAAAATGGTTTAAGTTGTATCTTTCATTT
>JANAVB010042418.1:1678956-1694991 GCA_029216955.1 Iris pallida
TGGCTGGCCAAACTAAGGGAATTATGGTTTGGAAATAGCTAGATGTGTGGCTAAGGCTTCTCCACCCAATTTCAAGTGCTCCTATTGGTTCAATTTAGTCCTAAGGCTTTCTTTTTACAAATATCCTAAGGAGAAAATATCCTACTTATAAATATCTAGATATTGTTAATCTTGTAACTTAATAGGATTCCTAATCAAGATTCTAAGCTCAAGGCTAATCTAGATTAGGCTAAGATTCTAGGTCAAGTCTTAAATAGTTAACTAGCACATATTTAATTAATATAATTTACAATTTCACAAAATTATCAAAATGACCAAAATACCCTTAGGCTAAAATGTTGCAATTAGGCATCCTAATCACATGGTTAGGTCCCCGTGGTCAAGGTTAGTCTCTAGGTCATGCAGTCTCTAGGGTTACACTAGCAAAATATCAAAATCACAAGTCATTGATTTAAATAGTTTTAAATTGATTAAAAATCACCAAAAATCATAACATGGTTTAAATATCATTATTAAATGATTATAATTAAAAATTTCAAAATTACCCTCCTTTTAGAAAAGTGGATGTTACACAAGTTTTACGCAACAAAGCACGTCTAGTGGCACAAGGTTATAATCAAGAAGAAGGTATTGATTATGACGAGACATATGCTCCTGTTGCTAGACTAGAAGCTATCCGCATATTTTGTGCATTTGCATGTTTTAATGATTTTAAATTATTTCAAATGGACGTGAAGAGTGCATTTTTAAACGGATTTCTAAAAGAGGAAGTCTTTGTGAAACAACCCCCTGGCTTTGAAGATTTTTAAAAACCTGATCACGTTTTCAAGCTTGATAAAGCATTCTATGGACTCAAACAGGTACCTCGTGCTTGGTATGAACGCCTAAGTGCCTTCTTACTTGATAATGGTTTTTCAAAAGGAAGAGTTGATACAACTTTGTTTATCAAATATTTAGATGATGATATTCTCCTTGTGCAAATATACATTGATGACATCATATTTGGTTCTACTAATAAAAAATTTTGTCAAAAGTTTGCTAAGTGTATGCAGAGTAAATTTGAGATGAGTATGATGGGAGAGCTGAACTTCTTCCTAGGACTCCAGATCAAACAACACTCAAAGGGAACATTCATCAATCAAGCCAAATATACGAAGGACATAATGAAAAAGTATGACTTCGAAAATATAAAGCTTATTGGAACTCCAATGGCTACTTCTACAAAGCTTGACACTGATGAAAGTGGCAAACCTGTCGACCAACATAAGTATCGAGGTATAATTGGTAGCTTATTATATTTAACTGCTAGTCGTCCTGATATTATGTTCAGTGTTTGTATTTGTGCACGATACCAGGCAAATCCTAAGGAATCACACCTAAGTGCCGTTAAGCGTACCTTTCGATACCTCAAGGAAACTTCTACAGTCGGCTTATGGTATCCTAAAACCAAATCCTTTGACCTGATAGGTTACTCGGATGCAGATTTTACAGGATAAAAAGTAGGCTCAAATTTTGTAGATGAAGCAAACCCTAGAAGACTACAATCTGTACTACACTAAGATTTCTATTTACTGTGATAACACTAGCACTATCAATTTGACTAAGAACCATGTATGTCACTCATGCACAAAGTACATTGAAATTCGATATCACTTTTTACGTGATCACCAACAACACGGGGACATCTGTTTAGAATTTATTGACACAGATCATCAACTAGCAGACATTTTCACAAAACTACTGGCTGAAGACCGATTTAACGTTATGCAGCGAGAGCTCGGCATACTTGAATTTTCAGATTCATAATGTAGTATATTTATTAAATTTATTTTATAACTCGCAACTTTGTAATTTTTTAACAGAAATTATTGTGGGTACAAGCCGAAAGGGTCCTTCTGTCATACAGGTGTAAGTAGCCTGAAGCGACACGGTGTACTAGTCTTCGGACTACCGCTAGCTGGGATACGACCCCTACAGCTAACCCAAAGTAATAAAACTTACTAAATGAAGGAGTGTAACAGTTATAGATTCAAATTATAAACAATACTGCATTTATGACATTAGAAATACAAGCAGCCGAACTCTGACAGAGTTCGGACCGAGTTCGGTCGGCGCTGTATGGATTTCCAGAACCGAACAGTCGGCCCTAGCTCTATAAATTTTTCTCTTTCTTTCATTTTTCTTCACCTTTCTACCGAGAATTACCCACAAGAACTCTATAGAGCTTCTCTTCCTTCTTCCTTTCGAGTTTTCTCGGAGTCTAGTGGGCCGTCCGCTCTGCCATCTTCTTCATTTTCATCAAGGTATTCTACTTCCTTTCCTTCTCATCCATGGCACCTAAGCATCAAAAGAGAAAGGTTGATTCCTTTCAAACAGGATCATCCTCCTCTGACTATGTTCCCACAAATGTCTTCAGTCCAGCTCGACCTATTGGCTCTGATGATTACGACTCTGGTCTATTTCCCGATAGGGAATTTTCTGACCTTTGGTTTGACTCTTTTTCAGGTCGTAAAATTTGTGCTGGGGCACATGTTAACTTTAACATCTTTTCTGAGTATGGTCTCACTTTCAACCATCTCGGCTTTCGTAATTTTTTTGAAGTTGGTGAGAATATTTATGATAATGTTGTCTGTATGTTTTACTACAATCTGCAAATAAAAGATAACGACAACTTCTATTTATGTGTTGCTGGGCAGGAATTAGAGTTTAATGCCACAGACATCAGTGAATATTTTCATGTTTCTGATGTAGGTGAGGCTTTAGTAGATATTCATCATATTCAATTCCCAGAAGGTGTCACCTTTGATTCCTTCAAAGAACTTTTGTGTCATCCTAACCCTGTTCCTAGGAGAGTTTATTCCAAGCATCTAAATCAAAACTTCTATGAACTCCATATGTTTATATTCACGGTTCTTCTTCTAAAGAAGGGATCTTCTGATGAGATTACCTTCCTAGAATTATCAGCCATGTACCATATTCACTTTGGTATTCCATTTTCTATTCCAAAGACTGTTATGGCATGGATGCTTAACTGCAGAAATGCAGGACGCAATGTCACGACCCGCACCTGCTTTTCGGATACGAGACGTGTCCAAGCCAGCCTACGCCACAGAGTCGGCGGTAGAACGCTGTCAAGCCCGCAAGAAATAAATGCTCAAAATACAATATTTGTTGCTCATTCACAATTCTAAATTTATTACAATATTTACAAGATTTATATTTAAAAGAAAATACAAGTTTTCCAATTAATGAAATTGAGTACAACTGCTATCTATTTCTATGTCGACCTCAGCATACCCATGTCCTCCCAGTGCTAAGAATGATCGCGGCTAAACCTGAAAAATATTGGTTTCCAGTCAGGAATGGAACAAGTACACAAATCGACGGCAATGAAAAACACAATAGAATTAACAAGACATGAAAATAGCATATGGAATATGAAAGCTAGTAAGAAAACTGATGACATAGCACGATAGAGAAGTAAACAAGGAAAAACTAATAAAAGACATCTATCTATGTGGCATAAAATATCCTTTTCGACATGTGAACGGCTAGGGAATAAATCCGGTACCCTGCACGTGTCGTGTGTAGCTGCTATCATTCACGAAAGATACGGGGGATAGTTCTAGGTAGTCCACATGTCTACTAAGATATTTCCCCTCCCGACTACTCCGTGTGACGAGCGTGTCAACAAGCAGCAAGATACATGTATAGACATAAAATGAAAAGACTACTATGAATCGGAAAGCAATCAAAAAGTGCACTTGCCTGAGATCTTTAGCTGGAGAAACCAATAATACTATACCACTCAATGAGCCACAATCAGTCAACACATGTAGAAGTCTTCGGATGCTGAAATAGACATTACCAACATTCTCAGAATAGTCAAATTAGCTGGGATTGCATGTCCTTAAGTCTAATTCTGGATACAGGGGCAAAACGGTAATTTTGGGCAAAAATAATGTCCGCCGTTGGACCCGTTTTGCACCGAAAAGCGTGCCAGAGGCAATGGTCTCTAAAGTCGTCAAACTATATGTCTACGGATCCAATTTTCCGATACGAACTCAACCGTATGTCCAAAGTTGGATTTCGGCGGGCCGTGCACAAAATAGCCCGTTGAGTGGGACCGTGGGGCCCGCAAAACGACGTACGATTCAACTATCTCAGAATTGGACCAAACTTGGCATACAGGACCAGAAAAATGATACGGTCCTGTTGGCGTTAGTTTTGTCTCGATCTGACGAACGTGTACAAAGTAATTGAGAAATTTGCACAGAGGTCGATACGGGAATTTTTGACGGATACGCATTAAATTCGTCGCGCACACGCGACCAATTTGAATTCCGTCAAAGCCCACACGACCATGAAGCTGTTACGCACCTTTCGATGCTTACGGTGCGCGACCACGTTGCCCGAAATGGCGGAACGCACGCCATGTCGATGGGTTTTCTAAGTTTTGAAAACAGGTTTTTTATGATTTTCAACTTGGTTTTAAACAGAGTTTAATCTACTATAAAATAAACTAAAAGTGGGGTCTCAATCTCGGTTATGTTGTCTATAAGCCTGTTTAATTAGATTTTTGAGAACCCTAATATGTCATTTGAAATCTGGCTTCCAATAAAGATGATTGGACTATTTTGTGCTCTGTTTTCGAACGGGTTTTTTGGGAACTTCGCGTCGAATTCCGACTCGATTATAGTTAAATTCAAATCTAACCTAATATATAACGGGAAGGGGTATAGGTTAGCTTCATACCCGAAGAATCCGTTCGTAAAACTGACGAGTGTGGAGGGAGAATTTCGGCAACGAAGTTGGCTCTGCGGCTGACTGTCGCTGGTGCGCTGTCTTCTGTTACCTACGCGCGCGCGCGCGCGCGGTCGGCCGGCATGCGGCCGCGCGCGGCTGTGCCGCCGGTGGCGGGTGGCCGCCCAGGTGACGGGGAATGGGGACGCGCAGGTTGGCGGTGCGGGAATTGACTTAGGGTTTCGATTTCTTGCTCGCTCGCTCTGGGCTCCATCTGTATATACGAATATATACAGAGCGGCTGAGTTGCTTTCCCAGGGGCTCGGGTTTGGTACTGCCCCTGGCTAGGCCTTTGGGGGTTAAGCTGTGGGCTGCCACTGCTTCTCATTTCTTTTCTTTTTCTTTTTTTATTATTCATATTATATATATATATTTATATTTACACAAACAACTATATAATTACCTATATATTCAATATACATGTATACATATAAATACCTTTATATTTGCACAACATTTATACAAATACCGATATATTCAATATACATGCATGTATACAGACATATATGTGTGTATATATATATATATATATATATATATATATATATATATATATATATATATATATATATATATATATATATATATATATATATATATATATGTGTGTATATATATATTTTTTAATATATATATATATATATATATATATATATATATATATATATATATATATGTATATATATATATATATATATATATGTATATATATATATATATATATATATATATATATATATATATATACACGTACACACATATCTCTATACACATTTATATAGACATTTTTTTGTATAGACATATACTCATATATATATATATATATATATATATATATATATATATATATATATATATATATATATATATATATATATATATATATATATATATATATATATATATATATATATATATATATATATATATACCTATATTTATATTATATTTACACACATATACATACATACATATTTTTTTTTTTTTTTTAATTATTTATAAAAAAAAAAATCATCATTTAAATAAAAAATAAATATATACATACATATATATATATATATATATATATATATATATATATATATATATATATATATATATATATATATATATATATATGCAAACACATACTCACATATATTATTCTTTTGATAAAGAATTAAATTAATAATAACTAATAATACTAAATAGTTTATATTTAATTACCACAATAATGATATTAATATTATATAACCTCAATAAAATAATAACGAAATTCGATAAGCCAATAATTAATTATTTATAAAATCTAAAAATCATCATTTAAATAAAAAATAAAAAAATATTTTAAATTTTCGGGAAGAGGAGTTATAAATTTACCCACCTTAAAAATAATTTCGTCCTCGAAATTCTAATTCGTAACTATTCTAAAAATTCAAAAAGAAAGTCTATTGTAACCTTAATCTCCTTCAATTTTAATTTCTCGAAATAATTTATATCCTCCTCCTAGCCATTTTGTAACTACAATCCTTAAGGGCTTCTACCCACCTTTTGTCACACTACTTCCTCAAATCTCATGTCACTAAAACTTTATAATCATCCAACTACATGCAAAATTTCTATCGATAACTATCTACTGCTTATGGCATCTATAATCCCCTCCTATCAATCAAGCAGCCCAAAATTTAACAACAACAAATTTACACCAGTAGCTAAGGAAATATGACCATTCGTCGCTCTGGAATAGGAGGGTCAGGAAGATAAGAGAAATAATCGAGAGCGAATATGAAGCTCCCAAAGCGGTAGAGGGTATCCAATGATGTAGACAGAAGAGATGGAAAAAGGTTACGAATGGCTTCACATTCTAAAAGGGGTAGAGATTACGTAATAGATACAGGGGCCGATTTCTAATGCTCAGTTCTATAGTCCAAATATGGTGGTATGCATGGATGAGTGTTACTGGGTCTTAATAGGTTCCTTAATTGGACATCAACTGTTGGTTATATGAACCTTGGACTTCAATCTATATGGACTGGACAAGACCCCTATGGTAAAACTATGTCTACTATGTTAGGGTAACCTAGAATAGGATTCCTTCTAAGTGATTGAGCTAGTTGCCAGTCAGATTGGTTAGCTAAGTTCCTAAAGTCCAAAATGCGCCTTCGGTGACTTTTGTGTTTAAGTAGCACATGTGGCCTCAATTGGGTGGCACACTAGTGGCATGTGCGTAGTGGGCTTCGGGTAGACCACAACCATATATTGGGTCGCAGGAATTGAGGTCGTGGTTAAGGCTCTAATGGTAGTTGGAAAGGATACCGGTACTATGGTAAAGGTTATAGCTAGGCCTTTTATCCTGAAAGTCGTACCATAAAAATAGAGTACAAGGGGACGGGTTTGAGTGGGACATGATATACCTAGATGAAGGTGGACTCGTCTAGATTTTGCATATAAAATTTGTTGGAAGGTAACAGCTGGTCTCGTGCTCCGAATATTAATAACACGGCCGGGGACACAAAATAATATAAATGAAAAGTGGGAGTCCAAGGGGCACTAACTATCATCCTAATGGAATTTGTTCTAATCAATCGGTAATCCTGGTATATCCTAAAAATTTTAGAAGGCTTACAGTCTACCCACCTTAGAAGCTAGGACAGGGTTTTAGGAATAAAGAGGTTATAAAAATTCCAAAGTCCGGATATTGTACCTCGACTCTTGTTAATAAAGAATAAGATACGACGTACGGGATACGGTAGATATAGGTCAAGTCAAGGATCATTACTCAATAAATGGAAAACGAGTACGTGTGCAATGACACATGGTCGATAAAATAGAATGACCTACTCGTCCGCAGTATACATGAGTTGTCGACGGGGTAACCAACTCTAAGGCACATCATATGAAAAGGTTTCTAACGACTGGGGTATGAATTTCTATTTGCGTCAAACCTGCCAGACTATTGTTGCAAGGGTTCTACTTATACCAAGCTTCAATTAATACTTAGAGGCTCACAACATTTGGTCTCTGGAGAATGGGTAGTCTCCTAGATTGGCATTTTACCAAGGTAAAGATCCTAATCATTCTCGGACTCCAATGACTAGAAGATTAGGATAGTAGGTTTAGGGTCGCAGAGGGGACGAGTAACTTAAGGCGAGGTTCTAGTCACTGGCTGGCCGTGGATAGCTATACTTGTGTATACAACTATCATAGCCACGGGGATACTCTGTATCTATCTATCAATTATGAGTTTTCGTCTTTCCAATCAGTGAAAAGCAAAAACAATAAAGAGTTCAAGCGAGATGTCACTGAATACAATTATGTGATTCAAAGGCGAATGTATTATTTCAAGAGGGATTGTCGAGGCAGTCGCGGATGAGATCCTAGATACCTCTATATCTTATTCCACGTAGTGTAATTAAATGAAGAGCGAACCAAATGCATCATGGTTGATCAGACCGAAATACAATGATTCTGATTAGACAATATGTTAGCGGGCGTCTCCAATAAACACATGTCTTGAATCAAGCTCGATAAAAGAGTAAACTTGAAAAACTATGCTGTAATAGCAGCATTGGTCAAGAGAGTCAAGAGATAAATATGCGATATTTTTTGAAAAGAGATACAGGTAATTCGAATTTTGAGAAAATCAAATCCTTACCTGGTGTTCTTGCCTATACAGTCATCCGACTATCCTTTATCCATAAGGCCTTGGTCGATTAATGGGTTATGGGACTCTAAATTCTTTATCCTAGGTAAACCTATTAGTGTCAGTCACTTACCTTGTTAATAGGTCACAAGGATCACATAATGCTAAATTGAGTGACAAGCTACCGACTTATAGAACTTCCACTAGTATTGGCTTTGGGTCCTTAGGGACATACAGGGCATCTCCTATCCTCTATAGTATCCTAATCTTGTGATCACGTCTAAAATCATTTTACCGAGAATTATGCCTCGCCCATATAATCTGGCTGTGGCAAACTCTTGGTTCCGTGATTCAGAGGCGATATGCTATCAGGTACTCTACCTTATACTGACATAAGGGTATCTAAGATCTAAAGAGGTTAACGAGAACATAGTTTTAGCAATGTTCCATAGACTATGATTATTCGAAATGATTTCAATTCTGTGGGTTGTGCCTCGCCAGTGCGCTGCTGGCTGCAGTGAACCCCACTCTCCGCCCTCAGGTAATTGGCGACAGTGTGCTGCTGTCTAGTCATCGCAATCGTTAAACTGCTCCTACTATATTCCTAAGGACGTCAAAGAGCTGCTAAGGATTTAACTTAGTTGACTATGGTAGAAAGCGTGAACACCTGCCTGTAAGTCTCAATCCTTAAAGTAAAAGGTTGATCGAGGGAAATAACTGACGACAAGAAAAATAAGAACATCCTAACATTTACCTCATATATATTTCAAATAGCTGAGGGAAAACTTTGAATTAAATCTAACTCGGGATTCATACAGGAATAACAGAATCAGGAATTATAAACCAATTTCTTACAGAAAAATAGAATTTAAAACAGGCAATTCTAATTTACGGTATGCAATTTATATTTAGATAGGGCAAAAGAAAACTAAACAGGTTATCGAGATTATAGCCTTAATTATGGAAAAGCCTAACATACCAAGCAATTAGTATATCCACATTGGATCACATTGTCATATCAAAGGTAATAGTGTACCTATAAGGATCTAGCAAGTTATCTAAATTGTATGGCCAATTTAATAACCTTAACTACCCAACGGTCAATTTAATGAGGGACTCCTATTCCCAGTCATTCTCTTAAATCATTTTAATCATAGTTGTGAATGAGCATTTTCTGGGTGCAGTGTAAAACCCCTAAATTTTTACTAATTATTATTTTTTATTATTAATAATTATACGGATTTAAAATTTTGTATTGTACGTCGTGTAGTCGTATTATACGTCGCGCACGACCTTTTATTTCTTTTTCGAATTTGCTCGACGAGTGCGAATATGTGCGAACGTACATATTTTAGAAAAACAATTTTTCTATTTTATTACACTTTCAAAATATTATGTAGAATTAATATTCTTGCTATAAAAAGTCTATTGTTTTTAACAGTTATTACAAATATATAATATTCTTCGTGCAAAAATATTTATTTCATAAATATTTTATTAATTTATTTTTAAAATAATAATATAATTTTCAAAATTAATATTATTAGTATTTAAGAAAATATATTTTGAAATTTTTGTGGCATTTAAATCTTGATTTGAGTTTATGGAATAAATTAAATAGTTAAATATTTGCAATTTGAATTATCCCGTTGATTTTAAACCAAGAATTTAATTTGATTTAAATTTGATTTGTATTTGGAATTGATTTATATTTAGATTTGGATTTAAATGATTTTAAATTAAATAGTAAATATTTACTTGGGTTTTAAATATCCTAATCCTTATCTTATTGGGAATTCCCACATCCTATAAATAGGCAGGTACTCCTCCAATTTATTTTATCATCCACCAAATTGTCTCCACAAATTATTCCACCACAAATAGGTGTGCCTCGTGTCCGTGTTCCATCAATCCTCGTGTCAGCCGTGACGGCCTCGGGTCCGACCCCGGGTGTCATTCCAATATCTTATTCCATCATTATTACACATACATTATTCTCGTGTCGGACACATCCGACACAATTAAAACCTAATCTATGATTTCGTCTCCTCGACGCTACCACCAGTTCGACACACCCGAATCTCCGCTCACCCGCCAACCTCCACCAGGACCACCTGAGAACCACCCTCCTTCCCGATTTCCCGTCCCGACCAACCCGTCTCCCCGACACCACCAAGAACCACCATCACCGCCAGGCCCACTGCCTCGACCACCCGAACACCCATCCCTGCACTCCGACAGAACCACCACCTCCCACCACCTACAACACCACTGTTTGACCTCGCCATCCCCGACAGACCCGAACCCCAACACAGGGACATTCGACCCCGACACCACCACCGACATCTACCACCACCACGCCACCACCAACCGCCAAAAACAATAGGAAAGAAGAAGACCAAACCCTTACCTCTTCCCGACCGCATCACCCCCGAGCTCCGCCTAGGCGCAGCAGCTCTGGCCTGGAGTCCATGCCCCTCAGCGTACATCCGCCGCGCCGGAGGTGCGTGTACCCGCCTCCACTTGAGGTCGCCGCCGCCTTCTGGAAACCCCAGCGCCTCCGCCCAGGCGACGTGAGCGCCGACGCGGGCGACTCGCCCCTCTCCGCCGTGCCGCTCTCGCGCCGCAGCTCCCTTGCCAAGTCCGCCGACCGCCGGCCTAGCCTAGCCAGCGCGTCCGCTCCTCCCGACCGCTCTTTTTCTCCGGCTAAACCCACGCCGGCCGACCGCCTGAGCGCCCAGCCCGCCGCCGACTACGAGCCCGACCAAAAACCCTCCTTTTCCTCTCCGCCACCTCCTACAGCCGCTGATTCCTGGCGCCGCCCTGTCTCCTCCCTGTCTTCGCCAGATCTGCGTCCGCCGACGAGTCCTTCCTCCCACTTCCGCCGGAAACTCGCCATCGAAACCCCCAGCCCAGCCGAGACCGGCGACTTTTCCTCCTCCCTTTTCCTGCCTGAGCCCTAGCCCCCTCTCTCCTCAGCAACCACCGCGTGCGCTGCACCTCCGTGTCCTCCGCCTCTGTCTCCACCGCGCGCCACCGCCTCCATGTCGCCCGAGCCCCGATCTCCCTCCGCCCTCTATTTCTCTCTCAGTTGCTCCCTCACCCTCCCGCTCTCTCCTCACCTCTCTCTCTCTCGATTCCCTCTCTCTGCCTCCTCCTTCCTTCCTCGTTTTTTTTTCTTTCTTTTCTCTGAAACCGAAGGCAGCAGCAGTCAATTGACTGCTGCAGTATAATATTTTTGCTGATTTTTATTTTTGTCCTTTCGTGTTTTTATTATTTATTATTTTGTTTTACTTTGTACGTTTTGTTGTGTTATTAATTATGTTATTATATTATTATATTATTATTATTATCAATACAGCAGTACACTAGTTTTATTAGTTTATTTTAATTTATTTTATTTATATTATGTTTGAAAATTTAATATTATTATGATTATACATACAGTGGTATGTATACATGTATATTATTTTTAAAGAGTACTATAATTATTAGTACTATTAGTTTTTACCATTGAAATGGGCATAATATTGTGGATATATTTTGTTTTCATCATTGGGTTAGCAATATCAAATTACTTTTTAAAAAAACCAAAATATTTGCAAATCTAGGTTAGAGTAGCCTTAAAAGATATAACTATATAATAAGCACTTCAAATATATATATATATATATATATATATATATATATATATATATATATATATATATATATATATATATATATATATATATTTTATATACAATAAGTTTAGTACCTGTTCAATTACTTATTTTGACAAAAGTATAGCTTTCTACCTAAAATGTTATTTTTGAGTATTCATGCCAAAAATGATTTTTCTTGATTTTAAGTATTTTTCCTATGAATATTTTTGACTCATGAAAACTAGTTTTTGGTATTATAAATATTTTCTAAAACTCGTATATATAAATAATTATTTTCTTTGATTTTCTCCTGTCCGTATCCAAGTCCTATTGTTCCTATTCCTTCGCCCATTTCGAGACTACCTTATGTCCACTCTTACTAAATTAACCCTTCTGGATCCAATGACACGATCCGTACCACCATCCGAGGTCCCCTTGTACAGTTGTTACACCGAAACTGCAGTTCGTGCCACCGTGATATTCGCAGCACACCAGGCGTCCTACCAGGCAAGACACCTTGCCATTTGCTGTTTAATTATTTTAGCTCATATTTCATGCATGTTCATTATTTTCTTTATGCAAAATAAACTGTGATACATGGCATAACCTGTTAGAATTTACTGTTCAGTTTTTTGCTATGTATTATTTTCTTACGTATTAGACCTAGATTTAAGGGACCACCTTTGTGTGTTGCATTCATGGCCTTGACACGTTGTACCACAAAGTTGTGTGTCGCATGTAGAACACGGAAGTGCGTGATTGGCTGGCCACCAGTACGTACAAGCCGTACGATAGGAATAACCGCTAATAGAGGTTGCATGCTAGTTTGACTTAGCGGTTATAGAGTTAGCATTGGGCGGGAAGAACATGATTGGAAGTTGACTACCACCCTATCTATCGTAGACTCGCTTGCTACTGAAGAACGATAGGTAGACTGTATGCTATAGACTCGCTCGATACTGAGGAATAGTATACGGTGTTGTGACTCGCTACTGAGGTACTGCATTGATATTTTCTCGACTTGACTGGGTAGTCATACGACCATGAACTGTTCTTAAACTGCATTCACTTAGAACGGTTAGGCTACCCTTATCCGTTAGGTACGAGTACCTTTGGTTTGGGTACTTGTATCTGACCGTGGCTTGGAACAATAACTTGTCGCGGATTAGTTCGTCACATCTTGTCCTTGTTTGGTTGTAGGTGTGACTTACTACTTCGATGAGAAGGTATTGAACCTTGTTGGGGTCCGGATACCATATTGGATTCATGGCATGGAAAGATACGTTACCGTGAATTAGTTTACCATCTCCTTTCCTTGTTTGGTTGGGGAGATGGTACGCTCGTTCAGTAGGTGCGTATTGGACCATGTTATAATTCAATTAACTTATTTATTTGAGCGATATTTATTCAGTTTATATGGCATGATATTATGTGTCTTGTTACGTCCCTCTGAGGACCTGGTTATCTCTCCAGGTGTGTGCTCTTGTCTTTCGCAGGTGTTTTAGCTCTAGCCGTGTTCATTGCTATTTCTCGAGGATGATTGCACTTGGATCGTCTTCGCTCTGCTCGCCAAAATTATTTATTCTATCATGTACTTTTTCTTATTTTGTTGGTAGTGGATTTGTCTCCGCCCAACATATTGTATCAAGACAAATAAATTCTCATTATATGATATCTTTTATTCATTTATTCTGTGTGGATGAGATTAGTTATGGTTCTACTGCATTTTGCAGCTTATGTATTTATACGAGGTTTCCATATATTGGAGTATACTTCGTATGAATATAGCTGGCATGTCTACGTTCCTAGTCCTACGTATTTTGGGACTGGGGCGTTACATGTTTTTGTGGTGGCCCATGCAGGTCAAGATAAATTGTTTGGTTACTTTACCGTACCAAGCAAACCTGCGTATAGGATTAGAAGTCTAGGATCTCATCCACATACTTGACCCCTTCCTTGATTTTATCTACCGTTTGACTCATCAATTGCATCTTGCTTGCTCCCTTCCATCCCTATTCTTATCTTTCCTTCGTGTTTGCTAGAGATCGACCCTACTAGTTAATTGTCCCAAAACACCATTAGTTTAATTCTTTAAGTTGGGTAGAATACCTTATGCTAGCAACCCTTTGACCTAGTGACCTATATTTGCAAGTTTATTTAGATCCTAGAATCTAGAGGACCTAACCCGTCTAGCCAACCAAGGACTTGAAGACTATAGGACAATTGTATGACTTAGAATCATTCTACCTTCTTTTAATCTAAATCTCTCGTGCCTATGTATTTACTATTTTGACTAATGATGCTAATGTAGCCTAGTTTTTGCAAACTTATTCTTTATCGAGTTTGTTCATGACATATGCTATTGAGCGCTCACTAGCATGCTGTCTAATTAAACCGGTGCATAATGGTCTGATCAACCAAGTGCACTTTGGTTCGCTTTTGTCTATTATTCTACGTGGATGGGGACATAGCTAAACTTGTCCTTTAGAGTCCCATCTACGACTGCCTTGGCAATTCCTTTGAAATTTTCGGTCATCCTTGAATCACGTATTCGTATTCGATAAACGCCTCATTCGAACTCTATATTGCTTTCACCTTCACCTATTTTAGAAGAACGAAAGCGTTATACTAGAACTTCCTCTAGCCTTCCTATCGGCTATGACCATTCTCACTCAATGTTGCTATATCTTCATCATAAACTACTCGACCCTATCAAGACTCTCTAATCGCTTAATTAAAAGCGAATCTATTTCGTTCTCTTAATCGTGACCCTCATTCATTACCCGTGACCATACCGTATTGTTTTTCTACGATCTAGATCGCAATTTCTTACGACATAATTTTCTGAAAACATTGTCATCGTTGGATCCCCATTGATACCCCCTTGTGTCCTCTCACCCCCCCTACTAATTCTAAATTTCGAGGACGAAATTCTTTTAAGTTGGGTAGGATGTAAAACCCCTAAATTTTTACTAATTATTATTTTTTTTATTAATAATTGTACGGATTTAAAATTTTGTATTGTACGTCGTGTAGTCGTATTATACGTCGCGCACGACCTTTTATTTCTTTTTCGAATTTGCTCGACGAGTGCGAATATGTGCGAACGTACATATTTTAGAAAAACAATTTTTCTATTTTATTACACTTTCAAAATATTATGTAGAATTAATATTCTTGCTATAAAAAGTCTATTGTTTTTAGCAGTTATTACAAATAAATAATATTCTTCGTGCAAAAATATTTATTTCATAAATATTTAATTAATTTATTTTTAAAATAATAATATAATTTTCAAAATTAATATTATTAGTATTTTAGAAAATATATTTTGAAATTTTTGTGGCATTTAAATCTTGATTTGAGTTTATGGAATAAATTAAATAGTTAAATATTTGCAATTTGAATTATCCCATTGATTTTAAACCAAGAATTTAATTTGATTTAAATTTGATTTGTATTTGGAATTGATTTATATTTAGATTTGGATTTAAATGATTTTAAATTAAATAGTAAATTATCTACTTGGGTTTTAAATATCTTAATCCTTATCTTATTGGGAATTCCACATCCTATAAATAGGCAGGTACTCCTCCAATTTATTTATCATCCACCAAATTGTCTCCACAAATTATTCTACCACAAATAGGTGTGTCTCGTGTCCGTGTTCCATCCATCCTCGTGTCAGCCGTGACGGCCTCGGGTCCGCCCCGGGTGTCATTCCAATATCTTATTCCATTATTATTACACATACATTATTCTCGTGTCGGACACACCCGACACAATAAAACCTAATCTATGATTTCGTCTCCTCGACGCCACCACCAGTTCGACACACACCCGAATCCCCGCTCACCCCCAACCCCACCAGGACCACCTGAGAACCACCCTCCTTTCCGATTTCCCGTCCCGACCAACCCGTCTCCCCGACACACCAAGAACCACCATCACCGCCAGGGCCACTGC